>JAODUK010080469.1:0-15511 GCA_027564635.1 Typhlichthys eigenmanni
AATACATGCTTCTGAGGAATCCGCTAGGGGCGCATCCCATAGTGAGACATCGAAACGAATGCTATGAAAGAGAACCCCTTTCAATAGCATGTGGCTAAAATGCTACTTTTAGCCTAATAGGCTAACATTCTACTTCTGAATTCAAATGCAAAATGCCAAAATAGATAATGTCAGAGGCCTGGCCAATCACATGAAACTATATGAATCACCAACATTTAGAAACTAAGATAAATATTTTGAAATCATCTTGTAATCCCCCCATCTTGACCCCAACTTTAACAGCCAAAAGGAGTGTGTAGGACCTCATATCATTAGATCATTTAATACATATTAATTATATATGTGCACACATAGGTATTACTTTATACAAAATGTACTGTATTTTTTATTTCCATTTCATATGAAAATCCTCAATTAAGAAGGAACAGAAATCTATGTTACATATTTTTTGGATGCAAATCGGGTGAACAATATTGGACTAAGCACATGAACGGATATGCATGTGCCCAATAATTGTGTTATAGGGAATCTTTGGGAGCTAACTTCTCATTCTTCTGCCTTGAAAAATTACTTTGGCAAAAACACATTATGACTTTAATTTTACGCTAAAAGCATAAAGCATAAAAGCATAAGCATACATAATATGTCATAACTATTCAGGTTGTAATACAAAATTATAATTTTTATTTTTATTTTACTACACTCTCACTGTACTTTCTCTTTCTCACTATACATTTGAGCACAAATGTGAACAACTTCTTTTTTCCATTACAAAATATTAGGTTTTGCGTGTTTATTTAGCAGGTCCACCAGGGGGGCGCAAAAGCTTAAACTATGAATTCAGTCTCTGCCACTGGCTCTCTAAACTCTAAACAGGCTCTCTAATCGGGCTCTGTAAACTGGCAAAAACCACAAATGACTACTATGTCCCGTCAGGGAGAAGCTGGCCCTACCGGTGTCCGTGGAGCTGAGGGGGCACAAGGACCCCGCGGAGAGGGTGGCACGCCTGGATCTCCTGGCCCTGCTGGAGCCTCTGTACGTGACAGATCTATTCATATCTCTCACTCATTCAACAGCCAGTGTTATATTTATGATATTGTTTCAAATCAGTATATTGTCTGATGTTGTTTACATAGGGTAACCCTGGTACTGATGGTATTCCTGGAGCCAAAGGATCTGCTGTGAGTAGAAGCTCTTCATTTATTTATTGTTGATGGTGTGCACTGTATGTGCTGCAAGGGCTTGATTCTTACCGCTGGGGTGTCATTGCAGGGTGCTTCTGGTATTGCCGGTGCCCCAGGCTTCCCTGGACCCCGTGGCCCACCAGGACCCCAGGGAGCAACAGGACCTCTTGGACCCAAAGGACAGTCGGTAAGTTACCCTGTCTTACCTAATGTATGCTTTTCTATTAAAAGGATTAAAATGGGTTTGGATAATATACGTGTTACTTGGTTTGTAGCTTTTACTCATCGTCTAAAAACCTATTTATATTCATTAGCCTTTGACTCAGTTTAGGGGCATTATGTCACTTTGGTCAGCACTGTCTGTTTTTAAATGTGCTTTATAAATACATTGACTTGACCGCACATCAGTGTATTGAAGTGTGTGTCCCTATAGTTAGAGATAACGTGACATGTTGAGCTATAGTTGTTGTATGTAACAACTGACTTTGCTTGACTCCTTCAGGGAGACCCCGGTATCCCTGGATTCAAAGGTGAACCCGGACCCAAGGGAGAGCTAGTAAGTTGCTTGATTGTCCAACGCAGTGCGCAGTGTCTTGACATTACCAGTACACCACTTCTCACACGACCTGTACGTCTCCATCTAGGGCCCCTCTGGTCCCCAAGGTGCCCCCGGCCCTTCAGGAGAGGAAGGCAAGCGAGGAGCCAGAGGAGAGCCTGGTGGTGCGGGACCACTAGGACCACCTGGCGAGAGAGTAAGTCCTTGTGCACTAACATCAATACAGTAGCTTGTCGTTCTCGTCAACACAAGCTAATTGTGTGCTTCTCTGATGGTTTGCAGGGGGCTCCTGGTAACCGTGGTTTCCCGGGTCAAGATGGCCTTGCTGGTGCTAAGGTGGGTTCTGCTTAATATGGATTGTTCTTTTGAATATTTGCTGAGCTCGCAACATTCCTTATTCAACAACTATATGTATTTCTATTCCTGATTCATTCCTTTTGACCACTGATTGTTAATGAGGTACCATATTTGTGGTAAAGGGGGTGTTGGAGGGTATGATAGCCCAGTGGTTTGTGTTTGAATCAAAGTGTCGTGTGTTCCACTACATTGGTTTAAGCATCAAGCAAGACTACCTCTCCCGCCCACTGGCCTTACTATAAGATAAGATAATGAGGTAAGATGTGTTTCCTCACTTTGATGGTGTGTCTCTTAGGGAGCACCTGGTGATCGTGGTGTTGGTGGTGCTACTGGTCCTAAGGGAGCAGGTGGAGACCCTGGCCGTACAGGAGAGTCTGGCCTCCCAGGAGCAAGAGTGAGTATTGCTGTTATCCTGCTCATACCTGCTCAAGTCTGACTCTTGGTTTCACCATGGGGCTATTTGAGTGTTTCTGTTAATAGACTATTTCTACATATAAAATTACAGTATAATCACACCAGTTGTTTTCTAAATTTCTATGTAATATATTTGAATATGTGACTTTTCTAGGGTCTCACTGGTCGCCCCGGAGATGCTGGTCCCCAAGGCAAAGTTGGAGCCTCGGTAAGTGTCCTTAGCTTTGTTTGCGAGCATCATTCATTTTCCCCATTTCCAAGGAATCGTTAGTCAATATTACGCACAATCACAGGAACTATAGTAAACCCTAACAATTGTTATCGCTATGAAAGCTGGCTGTGTGGATGCTCATGTATATTATCCAGGTTCCAGGTATGTTTGGCCATTTTCCAAAACAACAGAACACGTGCTGTACAGGGACAACCATAATGCTAGCAGTACATGTACTAAACAACTAGAGCAACAATATATCTTCTGCATTCATTAATTCAATGAACATAGATGTTCCCTCCCACAATATGGTCCAATAATAATGGGGTGGTGTCCTGCATTTGATAGGGTGCCCCTGGTGAGGATGGTCGCCCCGGTCCTCCTGGACCTCAGGGAGCTCGCGGTCAGCCGGGTGTGATGGGTTTCCCAGGACCAAAGGGAGCCAATGTGAGTGCGCTATAGTGTTTTGATGAAAGCTATATTGTAATGTGTGAACATGCCATATGGGGAGATACAGAAGGTCACTGTAATGCCATTCCGTGATGTGTATCATAATTCAATGGGTTTGTTGAAGTAACTAATATGACCTTTCTTCAGGGTGAGGCCGGGAAAGCAGGAGAGAAGGGTCTCATGGGCCGTGCTGGTCTAAGAGTGAGTATATTCTTCCTGAAATGTCAACCCTCGTGAAAGGATGTTGGTATAGCTGATGTTGGATGGCAGGACATTTGATTACTGTCGTTTATTTTCTTTCTAAACAGGGTCTATCAGGAAAGGATGGTGAAGTCGGCCCCTCTGGTCCTTCAGGCCCCCCCGTGAGTGTTTCGTTCATGATTTTAGCGTTGAGTTAAATCATATGTTACTGTAGCAGCAGCTATCCAGCAGCAGCCGTGCCTAATGTCTGCTGCAAACTCAAAGCTGCTTCACAGTGTCTCATGGTAGCAGGCATTACCAGTGGTACCAGGTGGTTAATGGTGTCTGGATCTGTCCTATGGTCTCTCATAGGGTCCTGCTGGAGAGAGAGGAGAGCAAGGACAGACTGGACCTTCTGGTTTCCAGGTGAGATGTCTAACAGTTAAACCCTCGGTAGCCTATAGCCACTTAAACAATACAAAACAAAGCAATTATTATTATTTTTTTATTGTATTAATAATGATTATAATTATACTACTTTAAAATATTATCATTATGGTAATGATTAATTATTGCAGCCACATGACACCCTAAATGCCATTTATACGTTCTGATACTTGCTTATACCTGTTGTCCAATTGAATCCATTACATTTACTAGCAGCATTTATCTCCAGGTATAACCCACACACACAAACCACGCATAACAGAACTAATGTTTCTTGTTCCAAGCAGTTGTCTTGCAACCATGGAAATAGACTGAACAGAAAGATAGACTATATAAAACGAAACATATGGATTATGCTGTCATGCTGATGCACACTTGCCCTTTAATGGAAGTAAGAAGTGCTATTGCTGTTGCTATATGCTATTGTCTGCTAGATGTCTCAGACCAAAACTAATGCTTAGTGGGCCACGTTCACACACATTCACTACAATTCGTATGGAAACATTATATAGGTGAACTTAGCTGTTGTGTTCTCTACAATGTAAATAGTATGGAAACAGCAGCAATATTAGCTAGATGTGTGTGTCCGTCTCCTTCATGCTAGAAGAGATGGCTCATCTTGTCTTGTTTGTGGACAGGGTCTGCCAGGGCCTACTGGTTCCCCAGGAGAGGGAGGGAAGCCTGGCGAGCCGGTGAGTAGCCATTTCCATGTTTATAGCCATGATTAACAAAGCCTGCTCTGCTCACCCACATTCAAAACATATGCTGTTTGATATAAGCCCGTAGATATGAATCTGGTGAATGCAACATCTAATATGAATTAATTCATGGTACACATAGCAGTGTACAGCCTTTATGTTAGATCATTTTGATTTAATTAATATATTAAGACATTTTAACTAATAAATACATAGGCCTATACAGTAGTCTGTTTGCTTTTATAGTATTATGTAACTTCATTTGAATAGAGGTCTTTCATCAGTGTTGGGCAGTAACTAGTAACTAGTTACTGTTTTCTTCTTTTATTTCAGTAACTAGTAGTGCAACTAATTACTATTTCCAAAACAGTTTACACAATTACTAATCTAAGTAACTAAGTAATGTTGTATTACTTAGTTACAAGAATGGGATTCTGGTCCTAGCAAACTTAGGGTAGGCTAATTGAACCAACCCGTCAATCATCTGGTTTGAGAGGCTGCAATGTTTTTCACTTTACTGATTGTTGACTCATAAGGTTCATTATTGTTCCAATGAAGAGGATTCAATTCTAAAATGAGCTGGCTACACAGGTTGTCATTTTTCAGGAGGGGCGAGACAGGGTAGTGATTGTGAAAGTAATATAGTAATGTAACTAGTAATGTCACTAATTACTTTTAATACCCAATAATAAGTAAAGTTATATTATCACTTTTTTAAGAAGTAATAAGTAACTAGTAACCTATTACAATTATATATAGTATACAGTATATGATGGACTAAAATCTGCAATGATGTTGTCAGTAGCATGTCATTCCATTCCAGTAATAGTAAACACATATAGCTGACATTTAGATGATGAAATATTCTTAACAAATAAATCAAACTGAATATTACAATGCGCCTAACTGTCCCTGTTCCGTTTATAGGGTGTTCCTGGAGAGGGTGGAGCTCCTGGTGTTGTTGGACCAAGAGTAGGTGTCCACCACAAAGCCTAACACACAAATGACACAGTACACACATACAATGATATCCAATCAAATGAAAGTTAGCTTTCAAATGACTGTGAAGTGCACAGTAAGTAACAGCACATAAGAAAACCCAATAGCAGTAACCATACAGTAGAAGAGGAATCAAATGCACACAACTGACTATCACTTCCTTGTGCTCTGGTAGGGTGAGCGTGGTTTCCCTGGCGAGAGGGGCGGAGCCGGCCCTCAGGGTCTTCAGGGACCTCGAGGACTTCCTGGAACGCCTGGAAGCGACGGGCCAAAGGTCAGTGTCTCCTCAATGCTCACATCTCACACTGCCCTGGGCCTACAGCTGCTGTGCAGCAACACCATAAGAACATGGACAGCCCACCCATTGTTACAATGTCCACATCCTTCCCATGCTGTGACAGGGAGCCATTGGGCCAGCTGGTGCTCTTGGAGCCCAGGGACCCCCCGGGCTGCAGGGTATGCCAGGAGAGAGAGGAACTGGTGGTATCCTCGGAGCCAAGGGAGACAGGGTGAGTGACAGATACTCTGCAAATGGGATACAGTGAGATCTCACTGTATATAATCATGTTGGCGTAGCTTATTGCAGCTTATACCTGTATATCAGGTACTGAATACCTCTGTCTTATAGGGTGACAATGGAGAGAAGGGACCTGAAGGAGCTCATGGAAAAGATGGTGCAAGAGTGAGTTGTGCATCTTGTTGTACTGATAGTCCTTTATATATTCTTTGAAATATAGTCCATTCATACTGTGTGTTATTTATTCAGTTGTGATGCTCCATTCACATCCTTTTATCAAGATGAAGAGTATCTAACCACTGTCTCCTCTCACCCTGTGGTCTTCTCTCAGGGTTTGACTGGTCCCATTGGTCCCCCTGGACCAGCCGGCCCCAACGGCGGCAAGGTGGGAACACATTTAGCTATACGTGCGATGCGTTTAGATGTTGACATGTATGTTCTGTTCACTACTATAATTGTTATAGCGCATATGCAGTAGTGTTTTTTTGGTTAGTTTGAATAATCTTCTTTTCATCTTCCAGGGTGAGACTGGACCTAATGGCCCCACTGGTGCTGCTGGTGTTAGTGGAGCTCCTGTGAGTCAAACACGTTGTCTAATGCTAATGTTAGCTTTCGCTAAAAGGTCGGAAGTAAAGGTCAAATGTCACATGCTCTCGACTTGGGAGGGACGTAGCCTTTCTCTCTCGTCACACCTTTGACAAAGAATGTTAGCTTTTTGTTTTTCATCATAGAAACAGAATTAAGATAAGCAATACAATGTGTTATATAACATCTCAAGCCATGTTTATGTTGACCCAGTATCTTCTGTCCTCCTCTAGGGTGACCGTGGAGAGATCGGTCCACCTGGGCCTGCTGGTTTTGCCGGGCCTCCTGTAAGTGAAATAGCATTACATAGTGATGACATGAACCCAAGGCAAACAGCATTGATATTCATCTACCATTGTTTGTGCTCTCTCTCTCCAGGGTGCAGATGGTCAGCCTGGGGCCAAGGGTGAGTTTGGCGAGTCTGGACAGAAGGGAGACGCCGGTGCCCCTGGCCCCCAGGGACCTTCCGGGGCCCCCGGACCTGTGGTCAGTGCTTGGACATCTCCCAGAATGCACTGGCATGCTTCAGAGTAGTAGTTCTCAGCCATGCTGACCCATGACCCACAAGTAGAAATGAACATTACCTGCTAATAAAACGCTTGAAATGAATAAGAAACGGGGGGTCCAGACATTAAGATCTCATACTTTCTATACAACAGTCAAACAACATATTTGTAATCAGAAACATCTTATTCTTCACACATGCCTTGTTTAAAATATGCCCTGTCCTGTTTTGCTGTCTTTTTAGGGACCTACTGGTGTTTCTGGAACTAAAGGAGCTCGTGGTGCTCAGGGAGCTCCTGTAAGTACTGTAACACCTACGACTGATTACAACTGTACAGTAATTGTCAAAGAGTTGTGCGATCAACAGTGATATTGAATGCTAAGCAGTTGGGCAATGGTCATGCTGGCCATATAGAACACAGCTATCACAGCATAGTTGGCGATCAATAGACACACATACTGTGTTGTGCTCAAATGCTTTCACTTAGCTGTTATTCTTTGATTATTAGGGTGCTACTGGTTTCCCTGGTGCTGCAGGAAGAGTTGGAACTCCTGGCCCCAACGTGAGTATAATTCATCATCAGAAATAGCCTAGTGAGACCATGCAGTTCTCACAAGCTAACCAGATACCGTAGAACACTCTGCTATCCTCAGTAGAAAACCACTTGGGCCAGAACAGAGCAAACACGGGCAAATCAGCCTCCATTGAGTAGTTCAGTTGATATGCACAACAAGAAGACCCTGTGTGTGTGAAAAATCAAACATAGTCAGGCAGGCCACGAAGTCACAAATGCTTAATCTCAATTGTCAGCTGATCACAATCAGCTCACTGCCCTGCTGATCTCAGTGGCAAGATTGCTCATCTGATCACGGCAAAGCATAGGATTGGCCAATAGTCAGGGCGCTTATTTAAGCATCCTTAGCCTACACCCATTCTTAGTGCTTCCTCTGCAAGCTTTTTTCACACTGTGTTTTTGTCATCTCATGGTAGGGTAATCCTGGCCCTGTTGGGCCTTCCGGTCCTTCTGGTAAAGATGGCCCCAAGGGTGCTCGCGGAGACATGGGCACACCAGGCAGACAGGGAGATGCTGGTCTGCGGGGACCTCCTGGTTCACAAGGAGAGAAGGGAGAGACTGGCAAGGATGGGCAACCTGTAAGTCTGAGTCTTTAGAGTGCAAAAACCATCATATAATGTAACAGGTCTCATTCATTTGCTGAGCTTTTGCCTACATAATTGTGTAGTGTGCCTACCACCCGTGATAATGCTCTAATAAGAGCTTTATAAGATTCACAGAAAAAAATAAGACAATTGAATTTCTAAGTCAATTAACAGAATAATCGTCAGCACAATGTTTACAGTGATTAGTATTGACTTTGATAGAATGCATCTTTATTTACTCTACTGTCTCTAGGGTCTTGATGGACCTTCAGGTCCCCTGGGTCTGCATGGGCCTCCTGGTATTGTTGGTCTGCCTGGTCAGCGTGGTGAGAGAGGATTCTCTGGTCTCCCTGGGCCTTCTGTAAGTATCTTCAGCCAAACTTGTCTCACTACGGAGCGTGGTCACTGCATCCACAAAAGTTTAAGCATTTGGTCACTGGAGACTGTTATAATGATTGCATGCAGCAGGGTGCCCCCATCGTTTTGGGCCACATAAATGCCTCAAGGCAAGGATACAGAGGATTGATAAACTGGGCTCTGGCAGTTTACTTTTAAAACAGATAAAATATACAATGTTTTTACAGATCTGTATCCTTCAGTTAGATTGTTTCCATTCTTAACTGAGTTTTACTAAAGTTATTCCAATTAGTCCTGATTTGTAATCAACAACATTTTTTTTCTCAGTAAAGTATAACTTGTCTACCACCTGTTAAAATGATTAACAACCACATCAAAAGTGCTTCCTAAACATAAAGGCACCCATGTAGCTATATTTTGTTTATCTTAAATTCAACATGGCAGCTGTGTCTGTGTTAGGGAGAGCCCGGTAAGCAAGGAGCATCTGGCAGTGCTGGGGACCGCGGGCCCCCGGGACCTGTTGGACCCCCTGGACTGACTGGACCTGCTGGAGAGCTTGGTAGAGAGGTGAGACCTAAACAACAATAACAACATCACACAGTACACAATACACAAACACAGCATGACAAGATGGTATGCAATGCAAACTCCATTTAAATCAGGTCTTCACTATGCCCACCCTGATTTCTATATGTAATAATGTTTTTGTGTAAATCAATACAATACAAATGTATTATAAATTACACTGTAACCACAGTGAGCAGCAGCAGTTGTTGACAAAAGAAAGCTTTGTCTATGTCCAATAATAGTTACAAGCTATAAAGACATTGAAAATAATCCCATTGTGTTTGTGTGTGATAGGGTAATCCTGGATCTGATGGCCCTCCTGGTAGAGATGGAGCTCTTGGAGTCAAGGTAAGAGTCTTACATTGTTGTTACAGAACAGTGGTTTAAGCCACAAAGAACACTTCAGATGATGCATGCACACCTTTTGAAGATAATAAAACTATATTCACAATGCTAAACGTTTCTCAAAATGTATATCTCACAACCCCACACATTCATGTATTCAACCTCCCTTTTAGAGCTATTATTACCGGTAGTGACTTTGTATTATTTGATCCTTGACCTTGTCATGACCTTGTCTTCCTTGCAGGGAGACCGTGGTAACACTGGTCCTGCTGGTGCCCCTGGAGCCCCAGGCTCGCCTGGTGCCATTGGTCCTCTTGGTCCCCTTGGCAAGCAGGGAGACAGAGGAGAGGCCGTAAGTGACAGCATGTTATGATGATGGAGTCTCCGTTTTAACACATCTTGATGTAGTTATTGTAATGGGAAATCCAATCCTCTGTATTTCAGGGTGCACAAGGACCTGCGGGACCCTCAGGCCCAGCCGGTGCTAGAGGCATGGCTGTGAGTATCACAAGATTCACCTTGTAACTTCAGGGAAAAATTCCCAGCCACTAGGTGCATTAGCGATACATCATAATCCTCTATACAGGGACCCCAAGGACCGCGTGGAGACAAGGGAGAGGCTGGCGAGACAGGCGAGAGAGGGCAGAAGGGTCATCGTGGATTTACTGGTCTCCAGGGTCTTCCGGGACCTCCGGTGAGTGGTCTTCTGGTCCTATAGCTTGTCCTCCCACCCAGGACATGACACAGTCTCATCTGGGCCTATGTCTGACTCCACAGGGCTCTGCTGGTGATGCTGGAGCTGCTGGATCTGCTGGGCCGAACGGTGCCAAGGTCAGTTTAGAGGACTTTTATTTAAAACACACACATGCACACACGCACACGCACACACACACACTATTAGTCATTCTTACACACGTGGCTTTAAGTGACAGTATGTAAGGTGCAGATTCATCTTTGTAAAATTCTCTAAATGAGTAACGTGTTTGTGTGCATGTGCGTGTGTGTTTGTGTCAGTACCTGAAGTAAACATGATAACCACAGTATATGACTATGCAACTGTAGCAGATCTGTGACGTGAGCACTAAGGCTCTGGTTAATGCTCTCTCTGTAGGGACCTCATGGACCAGTTGGACCTGCTGGTAAAGATGGGTCAAATGGACAGCCTGGCCCCATTGGTCCTCCTGGACCTCGAGGGCGGTCTGGAGAGAGCGGCCCTGCTGTGAGTCCCAGCAATAAGAGGCTTACACGTCTTATAGCACTGATACACCCAACATGCTGACCCACTAAACGCAACATCCCTCCCTTGTTGCGTGTCTTCTCCAGGGACCTCCTGGTAACGCTGGACCCCCTGGACCTCCAGGTCCCCCCGGCCCAGGCATCGACATGTCAGCCTTCGCTGGCCTATCTCAGACTGAGAAGAGTCACGACCCACTCCGGTACATGAGGGCGGACGAAGCATCCAGCTCCCTTAGGCAGCACGACGTGGAGGTGGACTCCTCACTCAAGACCCTCAACAGCCAGATTGAGACCCTGCGCAGTCCGGACGGCAGCCGCAAGAACCCCGCCCGCACCTGCAGGGACATCAAACTGTGTTATCCTGAGTGGAAGAGCGGTGAGTCGGGATGAATAGGCTGGAGAGAGCCAGGCAGAAACATCATGCATGCAAATGTGTATATAATAATCTACCTCTGTTTAATCAAGGTTTAGTGGAGGTCAGCTGTTTAAGTCTGTGGCTTCTTGATGTCTACTCTGTGGTTTAATTGTGTATGTGCAAGTGCAAATATACATGTATGAGCATACCGGTCATTTATTAGAGAAGGGAGATAGGTGCTATAAATTTGCACAGTCAATACCGGATTGAATAGTGTCTCAAATGAATATATTTGAATATGAAGATTCCATAGGCCATGACATATTGGTTAGTTACTTTATACTGTAATGACAGGAAATCTGAGTGTTTGGTTTTTATAGCCTCCTTTTCTCATCTCTGTAGGTGACTACTGGGTCGATCCTAACCTTGGCTGCACAGCGGATGCCATCAACGTCTTCTGTAACATGGAGACAGGAGAGACTTGCGTGTATCCAAGCATTGCCAAGGTACCAAAGAAGAACTGGTGGTCCAGCAAGAGCAAAGACCGCAAACACATCTGGTTCGGAGAGACCATGAACGGAGGATTTCACGTGAGTCTACTCAGTTGATAGACTATTTTCGGGGGCAGGATGGTCTAGTGGTCTGGGTGTTGGGCTCCTAGCTATACACTCCCAGCTCCCAGCTGTGTGTGTATTCACACACACATTCATACACAGACGGTGAATGTGAGGCAAAATAGTGTAAGGCCGGGGAAACAGTGACAGTGATGGGCACGGCGTTTCACCCAAAGTTGAAAATTTTTCAACTTGAAAAAACGCTCAGTACCCGGTGTTCGGCGTGGAAAAAACGCTCAGCGCCCGGCGTTTGGCGCGGAAAAAACGCTCAGCGCCACGCCATGCTCCTGACGTTTTTAGAAGCCTGGAAAAATATGGCGCTCCCATTGGAATCAATTGAAAACGCTGGCGTGAGAAAAAATCGCTTTGGTGGACACGGGGCTTCAAGCGTTTCGGATAAAAGCGCTATATAAATGCAGTCCATATACTATTATCTCATTTGTATACCATTGTTTATTGTCATCAGAGGTTGTCTCCTATAGGCACATTGAGTGCTTGGTTAGAGTGCCACCTAGTGGGGTTGTGAATGGGGGGCACATGCAAATAACAATTTCCACTCATTCTGCCATCATTAATTTCTAATATTTTAATTCCACTGACTACTGTCTGTAAGATATATTGCCCTTCTGGGACATAGGTTTACTCTACTCTATCATTATGCTGTTACCATACAATAAGTTAGCATTATTGCTAGAAGTTAGCATTATTGCTAATGATCACTCTTCCAACCTCCTGATTGGCCCTACAGTTCAGCTATGCTCAGGACGGCCCTGCTGCCAACGCCGCCGGCGTGCAGCTGACCTTCCTGAGATTGCTATCTACAGAGGCTACTCAGAACATCACATACCACTGCAAGAACAGTGTTGCCTACATGGACCAGGCCAGGGGCAACCTGAAGAAGGCTCTGCTGCTGCAAGGCTCCAATGACGTGGAGATTCGCGCAGAGGGAAACAGCCGCTTCACATACAGCGTTTTGGAGGATAGCTGCAAGGTAAAAGCTGAAGTGGAAGTCAGTTGCATTAAGGGAAATATGTTAGGGAGATGAACTCAAGCCTGCAAAATGTAAATACATTTGTTTTTTTTTAAATACAACTGTGTGTGTAAGGGGAGTACTAGCAACGAATGGGTTGAGTCTATGAGTATGGTAGTAGGAGTGGGGTATACTGTAGAAGAGTACTCAGTACTCTGCTACAGGTGCTGCATGATCACTCTTCAAACGTAAACAGAACCGAACAAAACTCTCTTATCGCATGCTGGTTTCAACCAAAGGGGGAAAAATATATTAAAAGCTTGTTGTTTATATTATATATCGTCACCTTCCTGAAATAATGTCCTAAGTATTTTTTGGACAATTCTTTTTTGCCTAAATCATCTCATGATGCTGGCCACCTCTAGTAAAATCATCTACATCCTCAGTTGAACAGATAATGCGATTCTGCCCCTGTAGTATAATGGCAAATGTCTAGAGTGTGACTTGAGCTGTTTAGGGTTAGGTCTGAAAAACCTGAAAAAAATGACATAGGCCTTTATTTTAGGAAGGTGATGATATGATACAACATCTGTTCTAAAGCTTATTCATAGGGTTGATGCGTGTAAATGCAAATATCTAGTTCGTGCCTATTAACACAATGTATTTTACCCAACAGAAACATACAGGCGAGTGGGGCAAGACTGTCATAGAGTACAAAACACAGAAGACCTCCCGTCTGCCCATCGTGGACATTGCTCCCATGGATATTGGAGGAGCGGATCAGGAGTTTGGAGTGGACCTAGGCGCAGTCTGCTTCTTGTAAAGCGGAATATTGGGACGACCAAATAGAAAAACCATGAAATAAACTCAACCATGAAACATTACACATACATCCACAGTAAAGAAGACAGGCAATTATAACAGAAATTTGTACTTTTTCTCACATAAGTGCTGTGCAAGTTTTACTTCATGGATGCTAGCACTAAAAGGGCACCGGCAATATCTCTACATCGATCCAGCATTGATCCAGTCATGTTTCCAATGGCCCACTGTTGACGGAAATGAGTCAGAGCCAGGAGGGACCAAGTGGACAAATGAAAAGAAACATGAATCAATGTCACTTATTTATTGTCTAACTTACAACCAGCAGAGCTCTAGCAGGACTGAGTGGGTTAATACAAAAGTAAGATAAGCCCCTCCCACTAAAGTACAGCGTGTTACAACCTCTGTCTCAGTCTTACTTCAGCTCCCTCGCTATATTCCTCCTGACCCACCATTATGACTGTTGAATTCATGTAGACCAATACCTATTATTGATAATTGACATAAAACATGGGCAAAACTCGTAGATGTATTATAAACCCTCAGTTCTGTTCTAAAAGTTTGTGTTCATAAACAAGTAGATGCCTTTTCACATGTATACATGTGTCTATATGCACACCAACACTTTTTTAGGAAAGTGAGGTTTAATTTGGGATGTATGATCCATGTTTTTACCTGATATTACCCCTAAATTGCTTAACTAATTTGAAATAAATGTGTTTTGCTTTTACTGTAGTCATTATGATTGCTTAAAGCTACCTCACGCTGAAAAATTTGTGAAAGATCCTAAATGATCTGATGATCTGAGAAAAAGGAAAAATAGGCAGATCTGGGGCTGAACTGCCATCATTGCTTAGGGTTGCTCTCTTTTCAGAAGGTGCTAGAATGTCTAGAGTTCAGTATTTGCCATAGTTTCCCTTATGACCCCTAATTCCCACTTGCCTCACACCACACACACACACTCCACCCTGAATGGCAGGTGTAGTCGGGAATAGGTTGGGGCAGATAGGGGCTTCTGGGAGGTCTTCTCTAGTGTCCATATGGCATGCTAGGGAAAGCCTCTCAAAAGAGATAGGGTGGGATGTCTCTCTGTGCGTGAGGGTGTGTATATTTTTTTTATTAATAATTTTATTATGACGATTGTCTTTTTTTGTTGTTTTATTTTGTTAAACATTTGATTGATGTAAATTGGAAATAAAATGAAAAATAAACAATAATTGAAGCTGATTTATTGAACTTTTGAATAAAAACAGAAATGTCGGGGATGTTATTTTCTTCTTTCGAACTCCATGTGTGTATTAAATGTTTTGGTTGATAGCTGCATTATCTAAATTATCAGTTCTATTGAATGTGAATGTATGGTGTATATGTGCGCGTGTTTGTGTGTTTGAGCTCTATGATGCTAGTCAAATGTCACTAGAAAATCTTTACAAAAAAGGGGATGCAAATATTGTATTCATTCTCGGGTTTCAGGGTGGGTTTTTTGTGCTGTTGCTCCTGTTTGTTGGAACTAATAGGCATGAATACAGGAAAGAATAATACATTGACTGGGATTTTATACGGATATCCATAAACTACAGAAATAAATGTAATTTCATTAATAATTAAATGGTCTCTGAGTTATAAAATTGTTTATTATTTAACACATTTCCTCAAGAGGACAATAAAATATCTATCTTATTTTATATTTTTTATATAATTCTTTTTGCTACTTTTTTGCAATTACATTTAAGTGATTTAGAAAATGTGATTATATCAAACAAACAAACAAACAAACAAACATTTAATTTGGCTTAGAAGCCTTCACAGATCATTCAAATGTATTCTACCATACATGCTTGAGTGTACTCAGCAGATGGAAAGGCACTGAGACCAGCAGTAATGACACTGTCCATGAGATATAATTATTGCAGTGAGTCAAAGATACAGTAGGCTGCCTGTATTGTGCACTGTTGAAAATACCAGCATGGACAGCAGCAACTGC
>JAODUK010080480.1:0-15510 GCA_027564635.1 Typhlichthys eigenmanni
AGAGGACTTTGATGGTTTTAGTGCGCAGGAGGAAGATGAAGAAGGCGATCAATGACTTTTCCTGGTAGGCTGCAGTAAATAATTTTTTTTTTTCTAGTTGTTGAATGTTGTTCGTGCATACGCAACGTAATTTGTGTGTTACCGATACATACGTATATTATATTTGTTTGTTACCATACAGATTAAATTAAAAGTTAAAAAATCCTCACGTGTAATATCTTTCTGTGTAAATATCTCATATTACAACTGGGACACCTGCGGCTTAAAATCCGGTGCGGCCTGTACGTGTACAAAATTGATTTTCTTTCTAAAATTAGAGCATGCGGCTTTTAATCAGGTGCGCTCTGTAGTCCGGAATTTACGGTAATTTAACACTGGAATCGGATCGGTACTCGGTATCAGCCGATACCAAAAGTGCAGGTATCTGTATCGGATTGAAAAAATTGTATCGATCCATCCCTAGTACCAATAGAGTAGCCTGTTTGTCACTACCTGAGAAAATGCTAAAGGATACTCGCGCTGTGCTCGTTCTTATAATACTGGGCTGTGCTATGCATTGTCGCAACTTTCATAAAATAAAATTCCGAAGGAGTGGCACGAGTGATTTTGCAGTGGTGGGACGCCACTGCAAAATGTGCATAGCGGAAACACTGTGTCTGAATGTACATAGCGGAAACACTGTCTCTGGTTGGACAGTTTAGTGGCCTTGTTGATGGCCATATGGTATTGTGGTTGGCTACAGTGACGCTTGGAGTACTTTGTGCTGCCACTTAGTGGCGTTGATACAGCTGCCCTAATACTAGTCAGCCTCATCCGTCCATTAGCACTATGTCACATAAGAAACTCTGTGCCTAACGTTTGATACATATACTCCTGTAAGCACTTTCAGGAAGTGGCACTGTCAAGTTTCATTGGCAGGTAGCAATGTCGCTCACAAAGTCTGCATCCGTAATTCCATTGCAACGCTAGTGCAGTGCTATGTTTAATTATAATTTCAGTTTTTCCATTTATTTTAAGCGGTAACGTATCTTAATTATTTAACATATTTGTGTCATTAAGCTTCTCAACGAATACCTCCTAAAGGTTTAATATCCGACTTGGTCATTGAGTTATGTGGTTGGTCGTCGTGTAATCAAAATACTTCACCTGTCCGTAGGCGGTTAACTGCGTCTTGAGATGCAGTTAACCAGCACCGTGTCCCGCTAGCCTTTACATAGTAAAGCTAGTAAAGGCTAGCTCTGTGAGACCATGCTAATATTAACCACATGGGTGTGCATGTCGACCTCTTCTACATGCATTATTCTCTGTGAAGCTAAAGATGGCTTATTCTACCCATAAATATGAATCCAACATGAGTACATGGTACACTGCATACCAAGTCTTTTGATCATCTAAATCATATCTTATCTTAATGTGTCACTTTATTTAAAACAACATGACCACAACCATATTGTTCACTTAGTGTGTCTGTTTCCTAAATACAGTAGATAGCAAGCATTTATCTTTTGTTGTGTAACTATATTACTGCCAGGGGTGAACAGGCTTTGAGTTTCCTTGGCTAACGTTTGCTTCCCCTCGGCAGATAAACCTCACAACCCCATGGTTAACGCTGGCGCCATTGTCTGTACCTCCCTCATTAAGGTATGATGCATTCATACTCCTGGATCAAATATGGTCCATTTTAGAGAACTCTGAAATAGTTAACAGGGTTCTTGATTTGATTTGTAATTTGATTTACATTTTTCTGTGTATTCAAAATGTAGATTACCCAGTGTTTATCGATGTGAAAATGTGGAGTGTTATAAGCATTAATGCCAGCACTGTTTTGAAAGTGTGTCGGGTACAGCGAGTAGCCAAAATACACATTTATATGATATTAAATGAATATCCACCGACACACTTGTTTCTGTGGGATTATTCTATGGGGAGATTATAGATAATCCATCCATTTGGTGTGGTGAAAGCAGCATCACACAGACCACCGACATGACGGTCACTAAATGAACAGCTTTCATCGTGCGTTACCACTCTGAGACGGCTCCTGCTGTGCTATTGTAATAAGAACTTATTACATTTTCACAGCAGAGGGCAAGAGCAGAAGGAGGTTTAGCAGGGGTTGAATGAAGGTGCACATTGCAGTATGTTGTCTGTGTAACTCTTCCACTAGTGTGCACTACCATGTAAAATAGCAGAGGGTTGTGTCTATGGTCAGAGTGGCTCATAGATTAACATAGGTTTTAATTTAAATATAAAAAAGGAGGGTAAACTAACAGATGCTGTATGTGCCACAGTCCACATCTAATACCATTTACCAGTACCTGATCAGTGGGGCTGCCTATGCTGTAGCCCCACCCAGGTAAACTGCTGATGGTTTGTGACAGGGTCAGTAATGGTTATCTTACAATACTTACTCATAAGCATACTTGGCATACGCATACTTCGCTTAAGAGTGCTCCAGAGTGTTCCAGAATATATATATTTATATTTATTCCTGGATGAAAATGACAAACGTATTTAATACATATCAGTTGCAAGTAATGTGCAAGATGTGACTATGATGTGAGTCCAAGTTTTAGATATTATTTTTATTCTAATATAATAATTATACATTTTAATAAAAATACATTTTATTTAGGACACCTTTCAAAACACTGAAGGACATCTTGCATTGCAAATAGGCCATACATAGATATAACATTTGGCTCAGACATGCATATTATAGTAATAAACATTTGACCAAATATGATACGTACCAGATATGTTCTAGGTTGAGATGTGAAAAGCTGTTGGATACTATCTTCTTAAAATATACTCATATTCAGATGTTAATGATTATATCATTTTTAACTGAGCAATCAATGTTTATTAATTTTTAAAACAATGAATATATGGAAGGACTTGCACTATACTCTTATAACCAGTAAAAGTCAAGACTTATTATACAAAATATGAATTATTATATGAATAGCTGTGAACCAGATATTGGTCAGGGTCTTTTAACCCCTCAAATAATGTGTGTCAGGGGTGCAGTAGCTGTTACTGGTCTTTTCTGTGTTCTGATCAGGTGATGCCATATTGTAGCCTATACATTTATGTGAAAGATAAACCCAGTAGAGTAGTATATGCAGAATGGGGTGCCATCGCATGCAATGTGCCCTCTCCCCTGCGCCACAGCCAAGACATTTGCAATGTAACCTTTCAAGGCTCCTTGTGTGGTTTTATATGTTGTTGCATATTTTTCAGCATTAGGATCAATGGGAAATTATGACCACTGCAACAGGTCAATGACGTTGGTAATCCTCTCCTTTTTAATTACTATTTCCCCTTGGTCTGGATTATTGTGACCAGCTTTATCCCTTACATGACATAAATGTCATACATGTGGTTGTTGCTATACTTTCAACATACATTATCCACACTGTTTATATGTCTGGATTATAAACAGTACAGCAATGCAACCAGCTCCAACCCAGCTTCAAGTTTTAATATACATTTAATTTATTTTCCAGAGACAAATATAGTTGTTTTCATAGTTTTTGTTTCAGTTGTGATTCGTTTTTTTTTTCTGCTTCATATTCTTCAAGATGAGATTCATTTGCTTGCTAGATTCTAATTAATATTCTTGAATGACTCCCTAATATTTTATCCACCATCTACAGTGAGTGGATATTATTATAATAAAGAACAGGCCACTGGCTGTCTAGAACTTCTAATGACATATCGTCTCTGCTAGACTAGATTTATATATATTTTTTGTAATAATATGCCAAATATAATGTTGAACCTCCAAATCACTGGTGGCTCTTGTATTGTACACGGTGTTAGACCCTGATTTTGATATGGCTGGTGTTAATTTACCTGCCCACTCTGCTACATTTAATAGGAATGGGTTGGTTTAGTTTATGCTTTACATATCAGTCACAAGCCCAGGCTCAATGCTCAGAAATGTAGCCTAAGGCTTTTTAATCAGTACTGTTATACCACAGCTGTTACTGCCCCTGATAGAACAAAATAATTTAATTTTTATTTCATATTTTCATTGGTGGTATTATTATTTTTTATATACAAATTAAAGCCCAGATTTAAAACCGTTCTTTCACCTGTCATTTCCAGCTAGCCTGCCACTACTAATCCTAATTAATTTAATTTCATTACATAAATTGTGTTTAGATTTGGCATATAACTGGCAGTTAGTATAATACACTACAGTAGTTTTTTATTTTTTATTTTTATTTAATTTTTTACTTAATGTTTTGGTTTAATTAACAAAGGTATCATAGATGCCTTGCAATGTTTAGCCTAGACTAATGTAGTTTTAATATCCTGACAAAGTAGATTACTGTTTTGTTATTAATACATTTCTTTCTTGAGTTAATGTTTCATTGCTTTTCTGTTTATTTTTTAGCAAGGGGCAAGCAACGCAGAGAAGTTTGACTATGTGAGTACTTTCACACAATTTAACCACATTAAACTTGGATTCTTTCAAAATAATTTCAAAACATTGTAAATCTAAATTACGATGTTAAAAATTAACTCAGCATTAAGCAATTAATTAACTCTGCATTATCGCTTAATTGACCAATGGCATTTGTGTTGCAGGTCATGAACTTTATGAACAAACTGGCAGGAAACGAGTATGTTGGCTTCAGCAATGCAACGTGAGTAACGTGATAAACCTTTCAGTACAGTTGTACTTGAATGAGAATTTTAGAGCTACGGTATCCTCTCCAGTAATTCTTATTAAGAACTGCTTTTGGCCTTGCCCAGGTTCCAGTCAGAGCGGGAGTCTGGAGACAGAAACTTTGCGATTGGCTACTACCTGAAAGAGAAGAAGGTAAAATGGGTTGTTATGTCATCTAGAAGGGATAGTAGAGTATTGTTTGGTATAATAGCTACCAGATATTTCAGGTACTGACAGGTGAATTATGATATTAATAAACCTCTGTTTTGACTTTTCTCCTTGGTTGCGATACAAATGAGTTGTTTACTTTTTTAATCCTCTATGTTTCCAGTGTTTTCCAGAAGGGACGGACATGACGTCCATTCTGGACTTCTACTTCCAGGTACATAATCCAAACACACACAATTATTTGTATTGCTCTTCATAGAAACAGAAGCAAAATATTATTATTATCCATTATTGAGGTGCTTCTCTAAGGTTAATCGTACGAGTGAGTTTGCAAACAATACATAGATTTTTTTAAATTATGTTTTTAAAGCATACCATAACATCATACGACATACAGCAGAGCATATCTTAACACCCATAAATGACATTGGAAGATTGATGACTTTAATATTTCTAACGTAACTCACACAGTGATTGAAAATACATTTATTTAAAAGATCCTGTAATACCTGTTTAGGAGCCCCTACTTTTGATTCACCCAGTAAACAGTCCCTCCAGCCTGAACCATCACCTCTTTCTCCTCCCTAGCTGTGCTCCATCGAGGTGACCTGCGAGAGCGCCAGCGTCATGGCGGCGACACTGGCCAACGGCGGCTTCTGTCCAATCACGGGGGAGCGCGTGCTGAGCCCCGAGTCGGTGCGCGACACGCTCAGCCTCATGCACTCCTGCGGCATGTACGACTTCTCGGGGCAGTTCGCCTTCCACGTCAGTACCGCTTCTGTTAGCCTGTGACCTTTTGCCCTTGTAGTCAGTTCCACCTGCTAGCTTACACATTCTGGTGTTAGCCTGTGACCTATATCCTTCTAGTGGGCTGGCTGGTGCCAGTGTAAACGATGCAGGTCACCTGCAGGCATTTTCCCATTCCACCCAACACACACACACAAATAAATAAAAACGGAAGATACCATACCAGAATCCATTGTCTTTATGGATCTATATTCAAAATAATGCATTTGGATATCTAACTACCCTGACCCTTCATCACGCTCTCCTTTGCCTGCAGGTTGGACTGCCGGCTAAATCGGGTGTGGCAGGAGGCATTCTGCTGGTGGTCCCCAACGTGATGGGAATCATGTGTTGGTCGCCCCCTCTGGACAAACTGGGGAACAGCGTCCGGGGGATTCAGTTCTGCACTGTAAGAGCCTAGAATATTCTTCCAGATGCTGCCTTTTAATGTCCTGGTGACGTTTGGTAATATCTCACTGTTACAGCCATAGAGGAATATGGTGCTCATGCCGCGTTTCCACTGGCGTGTTACCCCGGCACCGGTGTCACACCGGTGACTTATGCCAATCTTGGCTCTAGACTTTTCTGTTTGGACTATCAACTGGAGGGAGAAGAAAACTATCAATGCCCAATAAACAAACAAACTGTTTCACAAACATAAATGTTGATGGAATTAACATTTTCACTGAAAATAAATGTTTTAATGTTCTTTAGATTAAGACAAGACTACAACCTTCTCTAGCCTAAAATTACTATCTTTTTATAATTACATTTTCTGTCAACATACTGTTTCACAAGTACAATATTGTTCTAATTCAGAGAATCGCTACAAGTACATATATCTTTTTTTTTTTTTTATATATAATACAATAACACAATATAACACTGTATATTCATTGCTTTAGCAAGGCTAGCTAACTAGCCTAGATTTAAGGTGCAATCCCCGCCCACGTCCTAAAGTCCAAGGCTTAGCACCACGGCACCAAGTGAGACCTAGTGGCCGAGTAGCCCTGGTCCATTTCAGTGGAAACAAACTATTCTGGACTTTAGGGTATAATGCCGGCGTTTGGCACAAGTGGAAACACAGCATCAATAACTTAAACTGGTGTATCGATTAATGTTCCATGTATTCATGTATGATTCTGATTTGTTAATATTACCAACGCTGGACCGTAGCGGCAGTTAAAAGTAATTCTAGTATCCACTTATGTGCACGCTTTTGTATTTTCCCCTAAACATTGATTAATGTACAGTATAAACCACTTCCTGGCAATTCTGTGGTTTGCACGCTCAGATGTATTCCTTTTGTTACCGTCAGTCATTTTGTACTGGTACTATATCTCAAAATATTAGTCCTGATTGGTTCATATATATATATCTTATATATATATATATATATATCTTATTCGTCACCAGTCCTGTTGTTGACCCTTGTGACTGTGGTAGTTTATGCTGTGTTTGTGCCATCATTCTGATGGCCTGCTGATTGCAGGACCTGGTGTCTCTGTGTAACTTCCACAACTACGACAACCTGAGGCACTTTGCCAAGAAGCTTGACCCCCGCAGAGAGGGTGGAGATCAGAGGGTGAGTGCTGTACCACAAAGCCTCCTGTGACCTCCTGCATCCAGCCACAACCACCTCCCCCCACCCCCCCTTCTCTCTCTTTTCTAGAACCCTCCAACAATTCACTCCTTAATACTAGCATGCTATAGGCACATCACTATACGGTAGCTTTGAACCTAAAATGTAAAAGGGTTAGATGTACTGTGCCCTCAATTGTCTGCTCCAGCACAGTGGTCTGGATGGTACACGACTGTTTCCATGGTGACAGACTACCACACACTGCCACCTGCTGTTTGATATTTCCACAAACTGAGTCAAACCATATGCTACTAGCTGCCTCAGTGAATCTGTTGCATTGAGATAAATACAGTAGTGCTGGGCTATTCAACCCTGGTCCTGGAGGGCCACCGCCCTGCCTGTTGTAGATGGTCTCCCTGCTCCAACACACCTGTTTCTAATGAATGGGTCGTTATCAGGCTTCTAGGACCAGGGTTGAAGTGGTTCTGCTCATTAAAAGCCTCCCGACCCAAACGGACCACCATTCCTGCTGCTGTCCGTCCAGGCCGTCTGTTGAATGTCCTGCTTGTTGCTGTGTTGCAGGTGAAGTCGGTGATCAACCTGCTGTTTGCGGCGTACACAGGCGACGTCTCCGCCCTGAGGAGGTAAAGGCCACGCCCCTTCACTTGGCCCGTCGTCTTCTTTCTCTCTCTCTCTCTCTCTCTCTCTCTCTCGGCCCTGTAGTCATCCATTCACTCAGTGGTGTGTGTGTGTGTGTGGCCAGGTTCGCTCTGTCTTCCATGGACATGGAGCAGAGGGACTACGACTCCAGGACAGCCCTGCATGTGGCAGCAGCTGAAGGTGAGACCTCTGTGAAGACCCTCTTGATCTGCCAGAGGGCCAGCGCCCACCGTGCATGTGCTACTGTTGTCCTGAAGGAGCCCTAGTGCGTCATCTCACCGTGTGTATGTGTGTGCGTGTGTCTCAGGACATGCCGAAGTGGTGCGTTTCCTGCTGGAGGCGTGTAAGGTCAACCCAGTACCCAAAGACAGGTAACCATCACCAGATTATGGCCGTACTATTAACCCATGTTTAACCTAATGTTTAATGATGATATTCCCGTGGAACGTTAAGGGTGTGGGCTGACGCTTGACGTGCAGGTGTGTTTATTTATACTTTATAAAAGTTACTCTTTTAATTTGAACAGCTCAGGAAGTGCATCTGAATTTCATTCACCTGTACAATGACAATAAATAACTCTGTTCTATTCGACACACTGGGTAAGCTTACTGTCAGAATATGTGCATATTTGTTTCTAGCTGAGCTCGTGTCTTGTCTCGTGTGCTCCAGGTGGGGGAACACTCCCATGGACGAGGCGGTCCACTTTGGCCACCATGACGTGGTAACCATCCTGCGTGACTACCACACCCAGTACAGTCCACCAGAGGGCCCCACAGACAAGCAGACGGACAAGGAGACGGCCGAGAAAAATCTGGACGGTATGCTCTAGTAAAACGGCTTAACCTAGTCCAGCTATGATAACCTCCCACTCTCCACGCAGACACAGAAACATCATGGATGGTGTTATCTATAAGGAATAACACCCCCCCCCCCCCCCCCAAAAAAAAGATCTTAAAACAATCCAGGTGGTATACCCGAAGAGAAATCCCTTAACAAATGTCTTAAATGACAAGTGGACCCACCCACCGCCATGCTCTAAGATGTAAAAGTCGGTGTGTGCGTCTGTGTTGTGTTATAACATCATATTTAAGTGTTGTTGGGTTTTGTACTGTATTAGTCTATGTATTAAGAAAGAGAGGGCAAGGGGAGAGAGTATTTTGTTAATATATTTAATAAAAATGTTTTGCCTTTACAATATTTAGTGGAATTTCCATATTTGTACATTCCTATGTTGTAGCCAGGGAGGGAATTGTTAGTCTACTCTGCCAGCAATGGTTAAAAGGAGAACCCTGGTCAGAATTCCTTACTTTACTTAAAACAGCTTTACATTCTCCCCTTGTCCTGTTGCCGTATGTATGCTGTGGAATGTACTGTATACAGTGTGTGTATAAATATTGATATTTATGATAAACTGTACAATCATTGTGTGTATATTCATGAGGAGACTTGGATTTCTGCGCCTAGTGTAAATAAGTAAAATTGTATTGTTGTTGTGGCCGTTAATTTTTTAATGTGATGAAGACTTCTCGTTGTACACAAGCTGGAGGTTTTTACCAATCATTTTCATTCTCGTTACATTATTGGACTTCTAACGACATTATTGGACCCATTGTTGTTGTTTTGTTTTATGCTGTTAGGTCACTTGTGCTGTTTCTTTTCCGTGTTATTTTTTTCCGTGTAAAGTTAAAAAGAAATACAGTTACTTTACTGTTCAAGTGCTGTCAGGCCCTGTTCTACTGTGATAACTAACAGATGGGAGTAACAGAATCTCATTGCTGTTTTCACGTAACATTTTACATGGATAATTTAAAGGGGGTGGATTTAAAGGGGTATGATTGTAAATCCCAACCCTATTTGATACCCTTGACATACTGGAACATGGAACATATGATAATGATATTTATGAATATTCTGTACATTTGACCTTTTAATTAAAGGTGTAGTCAGGGATTCTGGAGAATGAGTTTATTCGAACTATATCAAAACAAATCTCCCTTCAATGCCATAGGATGCATTTTCAGAAGCCCCTGCCACCCAAATTGGACAGCATTGTCAAGACTAGGATAGTGTTGTGTGGTGCAGTCTGCACCACTTTGTTTGTGTTCCCATTTACAGAGCCAGGGCTGTGTAGAAACACATTTTCTTCATCATGCACACCGAACAGACAGCAAGCTACAGTTCAGTAGATATTTGCTTAATTTTTACGAGAATGTTATGTTACAATTGCTTAGTCCACCTCTACATTTAATACACAGTAATAAGTAATATTATTACTTGTTGAATAAGTAATAAGTAACTAGTAACTTATTACAATTCCTGAGTAATTTGCCCAAAACTGTCCACCTCCACTTCAAAGTGAACGACATTTGTGATTTTTCCACACTAGGTGAGAAAGCAGTTGTGTGTGTGTATAAGACTCACTTGTGGTGTTAGTCCAGTTTTATATGTTGAGGTGGTGGTGGTAGTAGTACTATATGTGAATGTCTGTCTAGTAAGGGAAGTGGAGATGCTTTTTTTTGTGTGTGTATCAGTTCCTCTGCAGCATTGCTGCAAATACAGTAAATGTATGCAATAAACACGGCAATCCAGCATAATAGTTTGGAAATTGTGCAATAAGATGTTTTTAAATTGGTATAATTTAATTTCCCCCTCTGTAAATCATTTTATTAGGAATGTGTAATTTTGTCTCCTACAGTATTATTTCATGAATTGATTTTGGTTCTTAAGCCCCAGTAACACATGTATGCACTGGAATCACCTGGAACTTCAGTATTCTGAATGTAGGCTACTGTTGTGTTTGCTGTTGGCTTTTGTCTTCATGTGTAAATAATGCTTCTGCTTTCATGTCGGTCAGTGTTGCAGGCAATGGAAATATTCACTTCAACATTCACCATTAAAACCTTCAAAACAAAAGATGTGTTATTGGTACATATGTTCAGAGTAGTTCTATGTTAAATGAAGTATGGAGTGTGCTATTTCCGCTTTCTCGCATGTTTAGGTGGAAATATAGTAACTGACAAGAAAGAAAAAAAGAAAAACGTTTATATGTTGACTGACAGTAAAACTGCATCCTCTAAATCCGCTAACAAAATATTCCAGAGAAGGCCCAAACAGCCGTCTAGTTAGAAACAAGACTAATTTATCCATTTAACCGATGCTGAACAGCAAGAAACAAACATCATGTCCAGCGGAAAGATTAATTGTATTAATGCCAGTATCAGTTAATTATGCTAATTTACAGATTACAGCCCCAGAGGAATTTGCGAGGCAAGATGCTGTCTTCGAACTTCATGGGTTGAATTTCCTCATAGTATTCAGGCCATCAGACGTCCTCCTTGCTTTTGCCATATTGCAACATCTTGATACTACTTTTATCCATTCTAAATGTAAGTAATCTTCTTCCCGTTATATATTTAATATATTTTTTATTATATTATATATTTATTAAACGTGCAAGTCCAGATGTATGTAGTGACACGTCAGCCATCTGCTTAGTTTAATCATTTTAATACATACCGTATGTGCATTACTTGGACATAGCAAGGGCGTAAGACAGGACACAATAACTACATCCATCACAAGTTCTGATGATGACACCAACGTGCCTACCTATTTACAGAATATATAGACACTTGACTTTTTCAATGAAGTACGTGTGTTGTCGTGATAAACCGACTGGACATGACTCCTCAGCATTGTCCTAGCTTTCCTCCTCAAAATCTGCGCTCATCTGTAAACGAAACCGAACGGTTATTGTCATCGTCCACATCCACACAAGCACACACAATAAACCTTTTTGCTAACACCCCCTTCTATAATTCCTTGAAGCTATTTACCGATAACAATCATAACACCCCACCCTGAAACACTCTAACCTGTTATCAATATTTTCCATTAGAAGTTAGAATTATTTCCAGACTAAGGCTCTTTTTGTCTAGCTAGTCCTGCGACTTGTATTAATTAGCGACTTGTTTTTCAAAGCAACAGTATTCCAAAGCAATTTTTAATTTCTTTTTTCATTGTCTGCATAAAACTATTAAGTTGCAAATTCAGATTCAAAGTCAAGATGACACTGTTTTCACTCGTGACAATTGAAAACTGACTACTGTACCACTGAAAATGAATATAAATGCACCTATAAACTAATATAATGAGCAAATACAAATGTGACTTGTAGGCTGTGACTATTGTTAGCTTTTATCCTTTTAACAAAACCTTTAATAATGGCGACTAAAACTCTACTGGTAGACCAGTTCTCACCACAGCATCAATGTCCCTGGGACTGACGTACTGCTCCAGGGCCTTGTAGTCATCTGGAGACATGGGCATCATGTTATCCTGCAGTCTGGACGGGTGGCTGGAGACAAGGTAAAAACACAGGGGTCAAGTCAAAGTCCTATCTATACCCTGGGAACAGTGTTCTGTAAGAGCTAGTTAGCTGGCAGGGGTGAGAATTGTCCCAGTCAGGATATGGTGCCTCATTTATAACACAGACTTAACGATACATTTTAATATTAAGTATGACTTTAGCACCCATGTCAAAGTAGTTATAATACCGAATACTACATTTAAGAAAACTATTTCTAATTGACTGTAAAATGCAACACTATATTGGAGTCAATTTATTTGGAGCTTAACTTTAATGTGAAATTGTATCAAAGTTGACATACTGTAGGTGGAATAATAACTTACACTTCTGAGACAGATATGAGCTCTGTCTTCATGTAGCCCCTTTTTTCAATATTTTCTACGTCCATAGGCTCTGATTCTGCAAAAGTATTAAAATCCAAATTATGAATTAGTCAGAATTATGCTAATAGTAATAGAATATTAACACGGTAATAATAAATAACGGGAGGTGCGGAGGGCGTGACAGACGGAAAACGCAATGGAATACGACTAATCACCAGCATCGATTCAATCCCATAGTGTTGGGAGTTCAGGGTGCGTGGTGGCACATACACTATATTGCCAAAAGTATTGGAACACCCCTCCGAATCATTGAATTCAGGTGTTCCAAACACTTCCATGGCCACAGGTGTATAAAATCAAGCACCTAGGCATGCAGACTGCTTCTACAAACATTTGTGAAAGAATGGGTCGCTCTCAGGAGCTCACTGAATTTTAGTGTGGTACTGTGATAGGTTGCCACCTGTGCAATAAGTCCATTCGGGAAATTTCCACACTACTAAACAGGACAGTAGAGCAGTGGAGATGTGTTCTTTGGAGTGACGAATCGCGCTTCTCTGACTGACAATCCGATGGACAAATCTGGGTTTGGCGGTTGCCAGGAGAACGGTACTTGCCTGACTGCATTGTGCCATGTGTACTGTTTGGTGGAGGGGGGATTATGGTGTGGGGTTGTTTTGCATGCTCCCAACTTTGTGGAATCAGTTTGGGGTTGGCCTCTTCATGTTCCAACATGACTACGCACCAGTGCGCAAAGCAAGGTCCAAATGGATGAGTGAGTTTTGTGTGGAGGAACTTTAATGGCCTGAGTCCTGACCTCAACCCGATAAAAAACCTTTAGGATGAATTATAGCAAAGACTGCAAGTCAGGCCTTCTCGTCCAACATGTGGTGACATGGGGCAGAATGCGTCATCACCACAATTCACCCTGACCTCCCAACACTGCTACGGGATTGAATTGATGCTGGTAATTCCAGTCTTTTTGCCTCGCGGTTATGAGCTACGCCACTTCCCCAGTCTGTTTTTTTTTTTTTTTTTAATGTTTTTAATGTATTAATATTAACTAATAATATTAACTAATAATTAATAAAATAATAAAATAACTATAATAAGAGGTTTGAAGGGAATGACAGATGATGGAAAACGACTGCTAGAATCACCAGCATCGATTTAGTCCTGTAGGGTTGTTCAGGGTGGATTATGGTTGCGCATATGCCTCAAGGTTCAACCGTTCCTTCCATCCAAGAAAGATGTTAAGGTGCAACCTGACTTACTTACTCTAACAAGATTTTGTGAGATAATGTGACACAAAAAGGGTGGGAAGGCTAAGTTTTAAGGCAGTATGTGCCTGCTGGAATCACCAGCGTCGCTTCAGTTTCGTAGAGTTGGATGTCGGGGTGGATGGTTACATATGGCTCAACGGACCATTCCTTCCCTTGCGTTTATGAGCTACACCCCTTCCCCAGCCTGTGAATATTAATGAGGATACGTATATTGATGATGTTAAAGTCCATCTGTATTTGTAGAAACAAAACTTCTGAGTTAAGGTAACACGAAGGAAGGAAGGAAGGAAGGAAGGAAGGAAGGAAGGAAGGAAGGAATGAATGAAGGAAGGAAGGAAGAGTGGGTGGGAAGGCCTTGGGGCAGTATGCACCCCTGTCCACCCTGACCTCCAACCCTAATGTTTTTTTTTGTTAATATTCACAAATTAATAAGTTAATAATTAATAACGGGAGGTTCTGAAGGCGTTGATGGTGGTACAATATTCCTTCCTTCCTAGAAGGATGTTAAAGTCCAATATATATGTAGAAACTAGGGCTGTCCCGAGTACCATTTTACAGGTTTCGAATACTTGATGGTATTTCCGAACGAGTATTTGAATACTCTCTCAAAAAAAACATTAAAAACACTCAACTATAATTAAGAAGTATAACAGAAATAATCTTTGATTCTCCTGTATTACCCAATAAGAGTGTGTGTTGAAGGAATAACCTCACTCTCTTCTTACAAACAGAGCCAATTGCAATCAATTGTGTTGATGACACAGTGTAGGGCAGGCAATTACATTTCAACATGTGGGTTTATATGGAGACAGTAGGGATTAATGGGAAAACATGAATGCATAATGTGAAAAAACGAATACTCGAATCCCAATATTTAAATCGAATACATACCCAACGAAGGAATACCAGAATAATCGTATATTTGGGGCCTGCCCTAGTAGAAACAACACTTTTTGACTTTTTAGATAACATGACACAAAGAAAGGAAGGTTGAGTGTTGTTTTTTTAACTTAAGTTGGACCTCAACGTCTTTCTTGGGAAGAGTAGAAGGAAGCGAGGCATGAGTTGTTCAGCGTGAGCCACCCAACCATCCTCGACCTCGGATTTTACAAGATTGCATCGATGCTGTTTAATTTTTTTTCCCCCAACTCTTAACTCACCTTCCGATGGTTTGGGGTAGTATTTCCCAAATGCCTTGTCCTTGGGTATGTTGGGGTACAGGAAGCGGAGGGGGTTCTCCGGAATGTTCTCGGCAGCCATCACCTTGTAGGTACGAATGATGTCTGGCAACGAAACAGCCGTCAGCTCCCTCTTGGTGTACGGCTCTACCGAGTGGAACACCGGCTTTTCTGGGGTGGGGTGGGGTGGTGGGTGAAGGGATTTGACTAAATTAAACATTATACTACTCATTGCTACACATAAAAACAGCTGTTCTGACATCAGCAGATCAACTGCCCCCTTCAATACAAACACACTCCAGTCAGATCGGTACGAGGCAATGGCATTCATGGGAAATGTAGTATTCGCTCGGGCTGGGAAATGCCATTGTGTGTGTAACATATATATATATATATATATATATATATATATACTAAACTATAAATATGAGGACCAGAAGTGTTAAGGTTCGACTACTGGAGCACAGAGACACTCAGACAATA
>JAODUK010080491.1:0-15510 GCA_027564635.1 Typhlichthys eigenmanni
TTCAGAGCACATTTTATGACCAATTCATGCAAAACTCCACATAATCCCAAGGGGTTCACATACTTTTTCTTGCAACTCTGTGTGTGTGTGTCACACAGAAAAACGGGTGTTACGGCTAATTCTGTGTCCTGCCGGATTCAGTGACCCTTTCGAAAGCGCGCATGCGCCACCTCAAATCATGTACAATCTATAAACCGGAGCGTGTGATTTCTCGTGCACTTTGTGTCTCGCTCCCGAAGTGTTTTAGTTCGGGAAAGGGTTACTAAAAGGTTACCTGGTTTGCTCTGCAAAAAGCTTGTGATTTTAGTGATTTCTGAATATAAAGTGAACAGTAATCTACTTCATCTACACCAGCCTAAGGTTAATTGATGTATAGATATTTCTAAACATTATTTATAGATCTATCGAACATTTTCATTTTTTTCTGCTTTATTTAACATACTATTTAACAAACTATACCGTACTGTACCATATATCAATATTGTACGTTCCAAAGTGAAAAAAACAGCAACACGTTATTACCAAACAGAACTGAAAGACTATATAAATTGCTATTCCTAACAGGTTTGGAGTATTCCAACTATAGGAGTATTACTTTAGTTTAGGCAATTAGCAACGCTGTCGATACAAACAATTAAACAAGATACATTACCGAATTGGTACAATAAGTACCGTACCAGGCTAGTCGGGATTACCTACGGTACTGTTATGTTCGCTTGTTCGATCTTTGACAAACTCACCGCTCAATAAGTGGACGAACTCGAACGCAAACCTTGACGGCAGATTCTTCTGCCATTTCTACTACGACTATCTCCCAATGTAATAAAAATGTGCATTAATCACTTCAATTTATGAAACTTCAAAAACTATGTATCACCAACGACGTTACAAGAAGGCAGAGCCTAACCACTTGTTCGGTTTGAAAATATGCTTTATCGGCTAGTTGGATTCTGATTGGTCGAAGTATTTATATCGTCACTCTTCCACTCGAGAGAATTTAAATATTTTTAAAACTTATGTTTATTTTAAATTATATTTAAATATAGTACGGTAGCCTATAATTGTCTATGAATATTCGTCGTTTTCTAATATATGCAGCACAATATTATGCAGATATCAGCCAAGTGCACGTTTAAATTGTAAAACAACGCCTTACGTATCTAACCTGCGACAAACGTCATTTTTATGCGTCTTAAATGTTTTTTTATTTTTCTACACACATGGGAAAGACCATGGAGAAGACATTTATCCAACGTGAGAAATAGCTTTTAAGATCAAATACTTACCTACTGCTGTGTCGGATTTATAATATTAATTTGTATTTTGGATAACTAAAACGAAAGCATATTTCTTAAAATGGCTCTTTTTCTTATGAACAGGTAGGCTTAAATTTGAATGATCAGATTTATTTATTACGTGTTTATTTAATGTCAATGAATTCACCTGTTTGACTTAATTTGCACTACTGCTATTGGAGGCCCACAAATGAAACACCGATTAGCCTACATAATGAATCAGTCAGTGTTCACACTGTTCATGATAGTAGCTAGACCATCTAATAAATGTTACTTTACACTACAGATACCTTGGAGATGATGACGATGAGAATGTCTCCAGTAAAGAGTCTCAGTCCAAGGTTTTGTTGGCTAAGCTACAAAAGAAGGCAAAAGAAAAGGAGAAACGTCTGTCATGCCGTAATGAACAGCTCCATGAACTGCAGCACGATTTACAGGTTACTGTGTCCATCCAGAAAAAAGCTGACAAGGATGTCAATCAAGACCTCAACCAAACACTTAAGAGCCGAAGTGAAATTACACCTGCAGAGCCTTTACCTATTTCTATGGAAGAGAGTGTGAAGGAGAAAATAAATGCAAAAAAGAAAAGGAAGATAAATGCTGAATCAGGTGTGCTCTTGTTTCCTCTTACATCAACACTTTCATGTACTATTTGCATAATATTATGTTTTATAGCATATAAATCCATATGTTGTTACTCTTTGACAATTCAGTGTTCATTATTGGCAAGTGAAAAGACTTGTCAGAAATTCCAAAAATGTTTTGTTATTAACTGTGAGCATGCCTTTCCTGGACCGTCTGAGTGGCTGGCACTCTTGCTTGCACTGTTCTATGCCCCACCCCATCACATTTTTTATACAACTGCATCTGTTAACACGTGTGTGTGTGTGTGTCTCTCTCTCTCTCTCTCTCTCTCTCACACACACACTAACTAACTAACTAACTAACTAACTAACTAACTAACTAACTAAAGAGTATTCAGACCTTTTCACTTTTCGCACAATTCATTGTTATAGATATAATTATAAAGTGAAAAAATGTCCTCTTTGCCTGTTAATTGACACACAATGAGAGTAACCCATGTTTCCAGAATGTTTTGTACATTTCTAAAATAAATGAAATATCACATATATTCAGACCCTTAATCCAGTACTTTGTACAAGCGCCTTAGGTAGCAATTACATCTAAGAGTCTTCATGGGTAAACTACGTCTCTACAGGTTTTGCACACATTTATTTGGGCAGTCTATCAAATTCTTCCTGGCAGATCCTCTTAAACTCAAATAGACTTCAAATTAAATCTGCAACACAATTAAATATACAGTATATAAAGTGAAGCGGTCTGAATAATTTTGAAGCCACTGTATTTATAAGATATGTAATTGTAATAAATGTTTAAGATTATGTTATAACTTCAAAGGTAGCCATTTAGAAAATAAAGATTCTACATACTGCATTATTTTATTTTTATTTATTTATATATATTTATATTATTTTGGAAATTTTGCAGATTTAGTCAAAACTACTCCAGACTCTCCAGGAACTGGAAATAGCCCGATTGCACAAAACGCTGGAGAAGTAGAGGTAGTATTGCCGTCAAAGCAGGACATAGATGCAGCCGCTGCCAAAGCTGGATACACAATACTTGGAGGATTTGAAGATAGACCTGTCAAAAAGGTAAAACTTACCTCCCCTGGGAATACTGTAATCCTTTTGTAAGACAGTTTGTAAGAGATGTTGGATTTCTCTTGACCTTCTGTAGGTGTACAGAGTGCTGCCCCAGTGGCTTGCTCAGCCTGACGTTATTCATAGCGACATCAAAAGCAACCTGGTCCCTATCTCTGAAGTCAGAGGAATTTCTGATACTCTCTTGAAAACCCTAGATAAGAACAGAATTCAACACTTCTTCCCAGGTAACAAGCTTTAAAAAGCCTTGGTTTACTTTTGTTAAATTTAAACCCACATTAGTGGGATGCAAGCCCAAATGTTCTCCCTCTATATTCAGTCTATTAACCATAGTTTTAGTTTTATTTTTTGTATCATAATTCTATTTTATTTTAATATGCATATTTTAGTTTACTTTCTGTCTCTTTACACAAGTCACTTTGATTATAATGTGTCCTTGAGTATCTACAAATACACAAATAATATGTTATAATATTAATACTAAAGTGTGTTGTAAATCCGTTGTGTAGTTCAAGCAGAGGTAATTCCAGCAATTTTGGAAAGCTTTCACCAAGGACTATTAATCGGAAGAGGGGGTTACAAGCCGAGAGATATTTGTGTATCTGCACCAACAGGGAGTGGCAAGACTCTTGCATTTGTCATACCTGTCATACAGGTGAACCTGCACCAATACAAAATATGCTTTATTTATTTATTTAGAATTTTCTTTATTATTACTAAATATTATTTAATAATATAAGTTTTTTGTATCATGTTAGGCACTGATGGGACGAGTTGTGTGCCAAGTCAGGGCTTTGGCCATTTTGCCTACAAAAGAACTTGCTCAGCAGGTATCCATGCAATTCATACAATGCTACTTGTATTTTTCAGAAATTTCTCTCCATTATGTAATCTTTTTGTTTTTTTTCTTAATAATAGGTTTTTAAGGTATTCACATTGTACTCTGAAGGCACCCATCTAAAGGTTGTCTTGCTGGCTGGTCAGAAATCATTTTCTGTGGAAGAGGCTTTACTTTCAGAAATCAGGTAAGCACAATAATTAAAGAATGCTGTTCAAATATGATTTTAGTTATTTGTAAAAAAAAAAAATATAGCATCCAGTTGAATCTAAAGGTCAGCATGGGTTATATGTAACCTTTCCTAATTAAGGCTGTCAGATTATTCAAAAATGTAATCGCGATTACATTTAAATTTAATATATATATTTAAAATAATAAACATTCGCATCAAGCTGGCATATCATATATAACACTTGAGGAAAAAACATTTAGGTTAAACTTGAACAGGCAAAATATGTGATTTGTTAATCGAAGTTTATTATGTAAAATGTTTAAAAAAAATGTAATCGCCTGACAGCCCAACTCCTAAAAAAATATATATATATATTAATGTAATGTAATATTATTTTTTTCCAGAGGAGGGATGAGATGCAGTTTAGCAGATATTGTAGTGGCCACACCGGGTCGACTGGTCGACCACATTAACAAGAGTTCCTGTCTCTCTCTCGAACACCTCAGATTCCTTGTGAGTATTTGAATCTAATCTTTAATTAAAGTAAATTACTTTAAAAATGACTTTGCCATTAAAACTTGTTGATTTAGCAGATGCTTTTATCCACAGCAACTTTCAGTAAGAGTACAATTACGTATTAAGGATCATGTATGGGTTAGGCATCTTGCTCAAGAATGCTTACAGGTAGGCTAGGCTTGCTGGAGATCAGTAACAACAACTCAGTCTAGTGGTTGTGGGTAGGGTAGATCATGTAGGATCTATCCTACCCACAATGCCATAGTCACAACCACTCAGTCTAGTGGTTATGGGTAGGGTAGATCATGTAGGATCTATCCTTCCCACAATGCCATGCACATACATTTTTTATTTGATCATCCATCACAGATTATTGATGAGGCTGACCGTATGATTGACAGCGCACAGCATTTCTGGCTCAGTCAGGTGACCAAAGCAGTGTTTAGAGCTGACAGTAGCTCTGAAACAGTGTCCATCTTTAGGAGGAGCGAGCCTGCAAACGTCACAGCAGCCAGGTATGCTTGTCATCACACAGGTCATATAACATTTACTTGTTTGGGTTGCTACTCACATGTGTCAGTCTCATAAAGGTTTGATATTGGAAATCCACTTCAATGTTTTAGTGTATTGCATTTTATGGTAAAACATTTCTATTGCTATTGATATTACCTTTGGTCTCCAAACCAACCAATCAACATGATTGGATACAATTATTGTGAACTGGCAGTTTGCTGGCGGGAAGTAGACTAGTAGCACAGTAGTAGACTAATAGTATTAGCTCTTTGATTTTGGGGGGGGGATGCAAATAAAAGGTTTGCTGAAAGTCAAATGAATATAGGACACTATCTAAAACTTAACTGCAGCTGTCCAAATGTATAAATTGTCGAGCAGACTCTACTGAAATCAGTCCCTGCTAGACCCCCCCCACCCCCCCACTCTGCGTAAGCGTGTCTTTGTATTGCTGTATTCCAGCCTGTCCCCACCGCAGATCCCCCTGCAGAAGCTGCTGTTTTCCGCCACACTCACCAAGAACCCCGAGAAGTTGCAGCTGCTCGGCCTCCACCAGCCCAGGCTGTTCAGCTCTCTGTCCAGCTGCTCTGCCTCGGACGCCAGCATCCAGTGTCTCCATACGGGAGCAGCCTCCCACACACAAGACCAGTACAACTTCCCAGAAGGGTTGACAGTAAGAGGCGTGGTCAGAAAGAGACACGTGATTGGCACATTGCCAATCGTGTCTATTAATGGAAGCATTTATTTTTTTGTGTGTGTAGTGGCATGTATTGATAACTGTCCATTTCCACAGATCAGGTCAGGTACTAAATGTGTGGCTTCTATTCTAGGAGTATTATGTGCCATGCACACTGAACAAGAAGCCCCTGCACATTCTCCACTTTCTCCTGCGCATGAAGCTAGCTCCCATCCTGTGCTTCACCAACTCCAGAGAGGCTGCACACCGGTTAGCTGAGTTAACACACTGCTCCACCGCCAGCATCAAACACATCAATACAATCCTTGCTTTAAATATTCACCATTCACAAATGCATATGGTGGTATTTAAACAGACAAGAATGTAGTGTTATAGCAGTGGGTTTGAGTTGTATGGTACACACTTTACAAAAACAAATGTTTATGGTGATTTTTTTTGTGCAGAACTAGAGTATGCATTTGCTTTCATTGCTCTAAAATAGCTTTGGTAATTACATTTAGTTGTTTTCCAAACCAAGTCTAGAGTTGTCTGTATGCGTCTGTAAGTTATGTAGAACATAGTTAAAGTTATGGGTCGCAGTGAAAATATGATACATATCAGCAATGTCAAGACAATCTAGTTGTATCAATCACCCATGCAAAAATCATACAAAAATATGTATACATTTTCTTAATAAATGTATTAGTTTGTATCCCTGAGACAACATATTTGTATGTTGTGCTTCTGTTGTCCTGCAGACTGTGTCTGCTCGTGAAGCTCTTTGGTGGGGCACAGGCAGCTGAGTTCTCCTCCAGGTTGTCCCCTGGTGAGAGGAAGAAAACACTCAAAGACTTTGAAAAAGGACACATCCAGCTGTGAGTTGTGTATGTGCGCATGAGTGCGTGCGTGCTACTATTTCTTGTCAACATAGTTAATATAATCAATTAGTTCCCAAGCCAGCTATTTCTCTGTTAAAAGGTAAAGGACATGCAGTATGTGCCAAAATAAAATGGCGCACTGCCGAAAGCACAATTATCAAGTGCCAGTAATCGGAATTCAAACAAGAATGGGCATAACAATGTAAATGGGGAACAAATTAAATAGAAATTAACTGTGCAAACATTTCTTTAAACCAAATGAGTTTACAGATGCTCCATTTACACATCAGTAACGGTACTTTGTCACCACAACATTTGACTATTGTAGGCATATATCAGCCCATTTAGACAGACATGACAACCGCAATATTTTGCTACACCTGCGGTCTCCCATCTAAAAATGTAAAAAAGTTGTTGATACTTACAATTTGGTAATACATATTACGTTTTTTTCTAATAGCCTGTCTACCACAATCTTAGATGATATTGTTTTCATAACAGGACAATACAATTCAATTGACTGATTGTCTGCATGTTGAAAGGAGTACATAACAGAAATGTGGACAATACAGCTGTCTGAAAAACACAGATATACAACCCGCCCAACCAATATTTTATTTTATATATATATTTCTTTTTTTTATATATACACACACACACACTGTATGTTGTAGGTTGGTGAGCACAGATGCAGCTGCCAGAGGAATAGACATCACAGGGGTAAAATGTGTTGTGAATTATGATGCACCACAGTTCATCCGGACATACATTCACAGGTAAGGTAAAGGTTGTCATAATTTACTGTTGTTATACTTGTGTTTAAGTCGTTTAGTGTGCAATGCTAATGCTATGCTCTTATCAATGGTCTGTTGTATTTTCTTTTTGCTACAGGATTGGCAGAACTGCAAGGGCAGGAAATGTGGGTCTAGCCTTCACATTTCTATTGAGAGTGCAGGTAAAACCTTGGTTTGAGTTGGAAGCTAACTTAAAGGAATACTTCACCCAAAACAAAGTTACAGTCAGTCATACAATCCATGTAATTTAGCCTAAAATAAACTTCTGGATCACCTGTCGCCCCGCTCTACCCACTGTCACCACTGTCGCCCCAGGTGTGAATGCAGGGTTAGGCATAAGTCAGCTCAGGGGCTTGAAGTTTATTGAATCAATTCCTTGGTATATTTTCAGATACAAATCAGAAAAAAAAGTTAAAGCAACACTTTGAAGTGGAAGACAGCTTTTGTTTTTATTTCCAGTGATACGTAATTTATACATTAGTTATCCTTTTGAGGTGACGTATTCCTTTTAAATGTTCTTTATACATTATTTTAAACATTAAAGGTGTTCTAAACAATATTTTAAACATGAATATAGTATTTAAAAGTATTATCGTTTTTGGAAAGTAATGTTCTGCAAACCTGCTCACAATTCCACAGGAGGAGAAGTTCCTGCAGATGGTAGCAGCTGCAGGAAGCCCTGGCATCCGAAAGCACATAGTCAAACCTAGCAACCTGAAGAGTATGGAGGACCATTATGAACAAACGCTGAAGCAGCTGGCCACGGTCATTAAGGTATCACAGCATGGCGTTAGAATAGGCCGCCTCAAAGGCAGGCATGTGCAGCGGGCTCCTCAAGCACCTGCCCTGAAATGAATCGCAGGTGCCCGTCTCTACACATTAATCATTCTATTGTGGTCAATAAAAGAAAATGACATGGACAAAACTAGTAAATTGATCATAGAATAATCTGATAATCATGTGAAAAGGTCCCTGTTTATTTACCCTTGTCTTTCTGCGTTTTTTGATTACATTGATGCGTTGCTTCTTGCTACTCACTCCAGACCGATAGGCAGGCGTCCGCCAGCTGTGAACTTGCTGTCCTAATCATTGCGGTAGTACCGTGGAACTATTACTGGTATCAGTACTTGGCGCCACTTCAAATGTATTGACGGGGTAGCAAGACGCAACGCTTCAGTGTAATTAAAAGCTGTGGCAGGACTAGCGCACATAAACATTTGTAAGGAACTTCGTATGATCCATTTTCTACAGTTCTTCATGTTGTCATGTTGATTTAAAATTATGCATTTAGTTTTTTTTGGCCACTATATAATTATGTATCAATAATAAGGCCCGGATCCCACCGATATTTTAATTGTGTTCTAATGGCAGAAAGCATTTTGCGCACTGCTTATGTGCCCTGGGAGCCTTGCGTTTAGACACCGGCTGCGCCTTGCATTTTTGGAGTGGGAAAAATATTAAACTTGCTCCATTGACTTTGCACTGCGTTAAACTAAGCTACCGTCATTTCTGACTTAAAAAAGCTATTGTGTGACAAGATGCACTACCTACAGGGTAACAAACCCAGAACTATGTTTTCATAACCTGTTATGAATATTGGATATTTCTCAATAATTGAGAATGAAACAATCTAAAATTAAAGTGACGATTGTCTTTATCTTAACAGTAGGATATTACTAGTAGGCCTGTTAACAGGCTTTAGTAACCTACAATAGTCGGCTTCCACCTCACGTCAACTTATAATTTTTTTTATATTTATATACTTTGTTGCTCTCAGTCAATGTTTACTTATATATTCGACACAGCTCGCCGCGCTGCATGTGACGTCTGGTTCGTTTGCGCATGCGGGTCACTTCAGAACCGTGATCAGTTCACACTAGAATCTGATAAGTGCAACATTTAACAGATAATATGAACAGCAAAACCAAACAATCGGATTTGAGCACAAAATCGGAATTGAGCATTAAAGATTGCAGTCTGAACGTAGCCTTAGTACACTCATACATCATCAAATTCAAGGGTTAATGGGGGCCCCCCTCTCAGCCCCTCCTCTCACTCAGCTCCTTGAAGCATTTTTTAAATTTGTAGTGGGTGGAGTCAGGCCATGGAGTCAGGCTCAGTGCATGGGGTGCAGTTACAGTTTAATTTATGCTATTTAGTAAACATTCTCACTTCAGGTGGCAAACTTTTAATTATATATCCTTTACCTCTCTACAGGATGAAAAATCCAAATAATGGATTGATGTGATGAATCAAGACCCAACACTCAAATGATGTGTACTACTATGTAAAGTGCATGAATTGTTATTTGTCTTACCATATTTGTATGATATTTCTCATTCATTTACTTTACCAATACTTTACCAATAAAGTATTTTTATTTCTCTTTATTTGTGTACCATGATATTGTCTGTCAAACATGCAAAGGTTTTTTGTTTTAGCTTTTATTTTGTCACACACTCCTATGGATTTAATGCTTTAACACCTTCTGAGGGCACTTTCATTTCATATTCACTGTCATCTGGTCAGGACTCACAAAAAAAACCAAATCAACATTTGGGATAATTTGCTGTTAAATTTATATTAAACAAAACGAACACAAAACAAAAACACATTGCGCATTACACACACACACATTTAAATGATCACGTGATCACTGCACCCACCCAATCTTTATAAACACGTTCTAAACGGAAGTAGTCATACTGAAATTTCACCAACGAGGAGCTCCGTCTGCAACATCTAAAAAGTTGAGTAGCCTATTAAATAATGTAACCAAAATTACTTAAATAGGTTTCTACGTCTTAAATTACAATTGTAACATCTGCGATAAAGTAAATGGCACTTAGCAAATATAAAACAATCAGCCGACTGTACTGTCGGTCCTTCATATCTAACCTAGCCACATTTGGGAATGGCGCTTAAGATTTACACTTTAAACACGTTAACATTATTATTTTCTGTAACAGGTTGGTTCTGCCCGATCCTATACAGCAGCAGGGCGAGGTTTTGGAACGTTTGTATCAAACAGCCGGTTGCCAACATGTCTGTTTGATAAGCACAAGTCGCAAGGACACAGCTGTCATTGTGTCGATAAAGATCATTTGAGAGACGTCGTTTTCTACCTCCTTCGTTAGAATGAACCTACGGGACATAAGCGAGAATGTGAAGCTCGCCCGTGAGTACGCCTTACTGGGGAACTACAATTCAGCAAGTGTTCTTTACCAAGGAGTACTGGAACAAATAAATAAATACATCTACACTGTGCGAGACAGTAGTATTCATCACAGATGGCAGCAGGTGAGTTGGATGTTGGATTGAATTGTATGATTTTCCGTCGGATTAATTTTACACACTGACCATTGGTTCATGTTCTCTTTATTTCAAGTTGCTGCAAGAAATCAGTGAGGAGAATAAACAAGTAAACGGTATCATGTCAACTCTGGAAAGTTTTCGGGTAGATGCAACCTCTTCGACATCAAGTAGTCATCATGATGATATAAGTGACATAAGGCCTGTACAAGTGGAACACAGGTATGTCAGTTTATTTTTGCCTTTTATTAAAATACTGGTCAGCAATGCGTTAAAGGGTATGTTCCTTGACCGTTTTAGTGCTGCCAGAACCACAAATGAATGCCCCTGCTCACTAGTAGCCTATGATACACAGCTGTCCACAAAAGTGTGTATGGGCTGGTTGGGAAACTGTGAAGCTGGGGCTGTATGGGCAGCAATGCGAGCCACTCCCTCTGATTATCCCCAATGTCAATATAGCAAAATGTTCTCCTTGGTACTCCCTGTACCGCACACAGCTTAGTGAGTGAGACAGGTTGTATTGCTTATGTTGTACAGTAACCTACTAATAGTCTAACTGTATGCGTGAGATTAGCACTCTACTAGGACTTGGTGTTTTGTGCCTGGGCTGGCCTTTGGACTGATTAACTGGACTGTTAATCTTGAATTCCCTTGTGGTCACAAGTGCAGGCTGCGCTGTTATGTTTTAATTTGTAACTAACCACAGTATTTGATACCCAGCAATGTCATCAGGGACTTTTGCATGGCATATTGTTTAGCTGCAGAATGTTGCATGCTGTCACAGTAACAGTTGAGTACTCCTTTTCCTTCTTCCCGTTTCTAAGACCTTCCCCGTGTCCACCTCGGAGGTCTTCCGTTGCTATTGCCAAACCCAACAACAGCCGTGTGAGCGTCGCCGGTAGGCAACAACGACCCTCTCCCCGGGGCTCGAATGGCGACAGGGTCAAACCTCCAAAGGGCAGGGAAAAGAAAGAAGCAAAAGATGGCCCTAGTAAATCCAAAGAGGACAAGGTGATTGATGTGAGGCTGGCCTGTGGCTGGCAAAATGTTATTGTTTTGACCAGCTTGTCAGTCACATGGGCAACTTTATTGTCTTTAAAGGGAATGTGATTCTGTTTGACAATTGCACTGCAGGTCTGTTGTTTTGTACTATAGCATTGCAGGATCCAATTGAAATAGAGCTGTTTGTTTTGTTCATGCAGTGCAGCCATGTCTGGCTCGTCTTTCCAGTTTTCCTATGGGCAGAGGTGTCCAACGTTTAAGGATTTAGCGCACAGGGGAATGGTATGGTAATCTCTATTTGCTTGCCTTACAGAACAAAGCAGAGGTCCAGGAGAAAGAAGTAAAGAAGTTTGACGGCACAGGCTATGACAAAGAGCTTGTGGATGCACTTGAAAGAGATATAATATCTCAAAATCCCAATGTTAAATGGTACGCGTTAACACTCTGGTGGAAAATAACCCTTGCCTATACTATTTTTATTTATATGATTGAATTACTGGCCTGTCACAGTCTCGCATGCTTTCATTCTTTGAGAATGTACCTATACAAGTTCTCTATAAAAAGCAATTGATCATTGATTAATAAAAAAGTATCCTAGTCTAACTCCACAGGGGAGAGAGAATTTGGAATGGGTGTGTACCAAACCAACGTAACAAAACTGTTCTCTTAGGGATGATATTGCAGACCTTGAAGATGCCAAAAAACTCCTGAAAGAGGCTGTTGTGTTGCCAATGTGGATGCCAGCATTTTTCAAAGGCATAAGAAGACCATGGAAGGTGCCTATTGATTTATTGTCACCATTGCACATTTCAGTCTATTCACTGACTGTATCATAGTCCTTGCATTCACCGTGATATAAAAACTGCATGTGTACAATTGTGAGTCATTATATGGAGGAATAAAAAAAAAAAAGATTTTTTTTAAGTGTTTGAATGTACCCTAAGATGAGTTTTTAAAAGCCATTTCCCCACAGGTAATACTTCCACTACGCATGCTCAACTGTTGGCTTGCATCAGTGTAACCACACGATTGGTTAAATAAATTCAGGTTTGGCAGTTATATGGCAGATTATAGGCTTTTTTTTGGGAGAGGGGCGGGATATGCTTTTAACTGCCCTGTTTGGCTTTTCAGAATGCTTCCATAGGGCTCCATTTGTAAATCTCCAAGTGGCATGTTGCCTCTATATAGTGACTCAGACTATGTCTTCTTGTGAAGTGCATTTGATAGTTCCCACAGGAGTGACACGTGCATGTTTGGGCATTCACAGGGGGTGCTGATGGTCGGACCACCAGGCACTGGGAAAACCCTGCTGGCCAAAGCTGTGGCCACAGAATGCAGAACCACATTCTTCAACGTCTCCTCATCCACACTCACCTCCAAGTACAGAGGGGAGTCTGAGAAGCTGGTTCGGCTCCTCTTTGAAATGGTGAGGAAACAAATGTTTCAGATTACAGATGTAATTGAAGGCAGGATCAGTCATTCTCCAGCGTAATTCAAATCAAAAGGAAAAACGCCACTACTTTCAGTGCCATAGGGTTCTCCTTAGAAGCTCCACCCCACATATTGGGATGGCTAGGGTATTGTTCTTATGAGTTGTTTGCCGCTTTGTGTTCCTATTTATGGAGCCAGGGCTGTGTAGAAGTACACAGCCCGAGCTACTAGATTACACACACAGTACAAAAGTATTTTGAGGAACTAAGTTACCCATATGCCTAATTCCCAAGTCTCAAACCCCACATACAGTATCTCACAAAGGTGAGTACACCCCTCACATATTTGCAAATATGACACAGAATACACAGAATCACACAGAATACGTGTACAGCATATAGCGGACATGCAGTGCATTTATCAATGGCTGAATAAGTGTGCGACAGCTTTGCACATAAACATGTTTCAGATAATAACCATCAACAGTAGTCGTCAGGGCTGCCTTGGTAAATAAACATCATACCATTGCATGCCAACATGCCTTGAAGTTCATTTGTAACTTAATGGAGCAGTGTCACACAATGCTGTACAGGTAATGATGAAAAAAAACCTTCCAACATCTGAAGGGATGGATGCACAGCCTTTTATTCATTCAGCATTTCAGTTAAGCTCTATCAATCATATGTCTTGTACATTGTGTGTGTTGACCTTTGTTAGAACTGCCCGTAACTGCCATTGTCGACATGCCACAACTACTTCATGACGAGTGTGTTCCACGCAGGCGCGGTTCTATGCTCCCGCCACCATCTTCATAGACGAGATAGACTCCATGTGTAGCCGCAGGGGGACATCGGAGGAGCACGAGGCCAGCAGAAGAGTCAAGGCAGAGCTGCTGGTGCAGATGGACGGTGCTGAAATAGCCCCTGTGATTCTATTTGGGGCGGGGTGGTCTGGTGGGCAGGGTGCTGTCTGGTCCACTAACACTTGTCTTAACACAGGTGTGGGCGGGGCGTCAGAAAGCGACGACCCATCCAAGATGGTGATGGTGCTCGCTGCCACAAATTTCCCATGGGACATCGACGAGGCATTAAGACGACGGCTGGAGAAGAGGATCTATATCCCACTGCCCTCAGGTAAAGGTTTGGCTGCAGTGTACGGTGTGAAGACGCTAAAGGCAGATGTATGCTTCTGTGTCGCATGTGCGTAGCCTGACGTGCACCTCTCCAGAAATGTAGCTGCGTGTTCACCGTCGCTAACGACAACAACCGTCTTGTATGCCAGAGTGCTTTGTAGTTAGGGATCTTTATAACAATGTCCTGTACATTCAGATTGTCTCCTTTTAACAATTTTGGTATAATTAGATTTGCTGAAAATGGATGTTTTATATAGCCTGGCTCCACCAAACTATGCTCTCAGCTCAATGTATTTAGCTGAGATTACAGTGTGTAAACCCTGATCACGTTAGTGTATGCACAGCCACACTGCTGGCGGCCCAGTCAGTGTGGGTTAGTGAGATGACGTTGAAGTCAAGCGTGTTGATGAGGTGATCAAATCAATTGTAGCAACACCGATTGGTTCAGTCCTGTCCAATAGTATCAATATTAACCAGAGGTCTACGGAGGAAATGACTACTACGCGAGCACTTCCCAACGGCGCGTGGCCAGACCTATTCTCAAACTGAATAATATGGTCTGGATACACCAGGCTAGTTTTTATATGCCTTGCTTGAGCATTATTAACCAAGACTTAACTTTGCACATGACAAGACAGGATTTCTCTATGGGATTTCCTTGTTGTTCAGGAAGTGAAAAGTAATCTTTTAGAAATACTATTTTCTATCTGCACAGATTGATTCATATGAAGATATTTGCTGGAAATAAATGTTTTAATATGCTTCTTTCTTTCAAATGTTTACACTCACAAGTTTTATTTTGGTAGCTATCAAGTTCCGTATAGTGGGGCTTCGCATGTGCAGTCAACACACACAGGTCCACCCATTCGACACACCAGCACAGTAGTGTAATATGCTCATGCCAGCGTAGGCTCCGCATTGACTTGACTCAGAAGCATATGTCGGCCTTAACACAGGGCCAATACGCTGGTCTTCAGTGTGTGTGTGTGTGTGTTTAGCCAGTGGCAGAGAGGAGCTGCTGCGGATCAACCTGAAGGAGCTGGAGCTGGCCGATGACGTGGACATGACCAAGATAGCAGAGCAGATGGAGGGCTACTCGGGAGCTGACATCACCAATGTCTGCAGGCCAGTGAACGTGATTGCTAACTCAACTACACACCAGACCTTTCTCACAGATGTAGCTCACCTGTACATACAGTATCTCACAAAAGTGAGTACACCCCTCACATATTTGCAAATATGTGAGCATAACTTTTCATGTGACAACAA
>JAODUK010080512.1:4116-15506 GCA_027564635.1 Typhlichthys eigenmanni
CCCCCCCCCCCCCCCCCCCCCCCCCCCCCCCCCCCCCCCCCCCCCCCCCCCCCCCCCCCCCCCCCCCTACACAACAATCCATCCAGCTCTCCTGCAGAGAGCTCTCATTTGTCTCCTGCATTCCTGCCCCCATTCATCTTTCTCTCTCTTAACTCCCCTCACCGGAATAGACCGCCAGCTAGTCTTTGGGAGGGAGGGGGGGTTCTTGTAAACCTGAGTGGACTCAGCTCCCTCCAAAATGCACCCCTCCCCCTGCCTTTACTGGGTTAGTGAAGCAGCAAAGCTTAGAAGGAAGAGAGGAGAAAAGGGAGTCACATTCTTTCTCTCCCTTTCGCTGTCTCTGTGTGTGTGTGTGTGTGTGTGTGTGTGCGTGCGTGCATGTTTTAGTGTGCGAGAGCACTGGCTTATTTTTAATGACGGGTTAAAAAGTAGTAGGAAGGCTGGGTCTCTTCCCCTGTTACCACTTGCTGCAAACAGACATGGTCAAATAAGGCACACACACACGCGCGCACACACACACACACACACACAGTGGTGTAGTTGAGTCTGAGTTTGGGATTTTCACAGAGAAACCTTTAATTTGCACTGGGCCTGGCCTCCCACACTGAACAGCCACCCACTTCATTTACAGCCACCGCCGGGAAACCATTCCTCAGGCTGAGCTGCAGCAGACAGACAGACAGACAGACAGACACACACACACAAGCGGCTACGTCATAGTAAACCTCCTCACCCTCGGCAGGGTCAGAGAGACATGGACCGTGTCCAGTGCACAATTAGTCTGCCGTGTCAAATGATCCCTGAGTAAACGTAGACAAAATAACTTGCATGATTCTCCTGGCCTGAGCGCCTAGAAGATCTAGAAGGACCATAATTTCAGTTCCCCCCCCCCCACCACACACACACACACACACTCCCAGGAATAATATTCCCCCCAGGTTAAAGAGTCGGCTGTGCGTTTGCTCCTCTTCTTTTTGCTTCACCTCCCCAGGGCTTAGGCTAGCTGGCTGGCCCAGCCCAGCCCAGCCCAGCCCTAGCATGTAGGAGCCTTGGGAGCATACAGTCAACACACAGGAAATCCTCCAGGGCTTTGTAGTCGCCGGTGCCAAAACACAGGCGCAGAGCAGGAAATGTGCAGATGTTAAAGGCATGGATAGCCTCTCTACCTGACACAACCACTAGCCCAGGTGAGAGTGACTTGTTTATATTAGTGCTTTGCTAGCTATAGTTTAATTAGCAGGAAAAAAAGCTTATGTTTTATTAACAAAGGATGCATATTTTTTTTTTTTTTTAGCACAAACAAGCTACAACCATTTCCATTCATTATCAATACAAATGCTAACATGACATTGTAATGAAACACTACCACGTGTTTGCTTTGTGTCAATGTGCCATTTCCTTTGGGCAGGGAAAATAAGATATAGGCCTATTACAGGGCGGGTGGGCGTCTGTTTATGTGTGTGTATGTGTGTGTGTGTCAGAGATGGCGGGGGGGCAACCAAACCCATGCCTTGCATCAGTGCTTGGGTCGCCATGGGCCTGTCATCTCCTCCCACTTATTTCCCTCCAGTCTTTTGAATGACAACAGAGGAGAGGGTTGAATGACTGCACTTCCTGTGTCAAAAAGTCTTCCTCTCAGATTGGCCACCATCAAAGCATTCCTAGGCTAGGTCCGTTTAAGTCGTAAGTAAACACAAACACCTATTTAAACCAACGCCAGTGCCTGTTTTGTCCTATTGACTTTAATTCTGGTTTTAAAACGAGTCTGGACAGGAAATGACTGCCAATTCATAATAACAACTGGTAACTGAAATAATGATAAAGGAACTGCTGTTTGGATTTTGCGGTGGATTCAGGTTTCAGCGGACATTTATGACCACATCAAAATGTCATAAGGTCCAATGTACTGGGCCTGTTCAGATCTGACCAGCAATTTACACTTACCACCAAGATTGCTTTCATACAGTTGCATTAAAATGGTGGTGCAGTTATCTTGTAAGGCCTCTGATGACATCTAGTGTAGGGTTTTAGATGGCAGGTTGTGTGTTTCTGACAGCTAATGCGCTAGTTACATGGCTCACCTGTGAAATGATTTTTTTATTTAACACTGAAAGTGTAACATGCACAAGACCAATTAAACTACTGCATGTGTAATTAAAAATGTTAATCCACTACATCTCCCATTCAATCATCTCCTGATTCAGTTTGCAAATCAAATTATTTTGAACCTCAGTAGGAACCAAAAGATAAAATCTTGTTAAACACATGCGGTTTAATTCGAGGTTGATTTGAGTCCTCTGCACACCCACATTTTCAAAGTCATGTCACCGCAAGGTAAGTGGAAAATATGTCCGCGCAAACCGAATTAGGTGTAATTCCGTAGGCGCCAAATAATCCGATGACTACCACTGACGCGCTCACATCAAGAGCGATATCAAAGACACAACAGCCTCTCTTTCCTTTATGCCAATGCGCGCGCGACAATACAAGTTCCCACTGGCTGGCATTCTCAGACGGGGTCGTGACAGGACGAGGTAATTATGGAGCCGATACGCCGGCGGATTTATCTCCTCCAGGAAAGGAGATAGCCAAATCACAGTTTACCTACACACACAACTCCCAGCTGGGTCTTCATCTCACAGCAGCCACACACACACACACACACACAAGAAACACCTACTGTGCTTGTGTGCGTGCCTAAATAAGCACAGCCGCACGGGACGTGCACCCCAGCAGTGCCGCTGCACTGTTCGGGTGAAGCTGACAGCTAACCGAAAACTGGCCTTCGTTAAGCTGTGCGTGCGTGTGTGCGTCATCACAGGCCCGGACCTGGCCCTAGTTTCCTGTAAAACACACCTACTCCCACCATCAAAGTGTGGAGTGACAGTGGGTGTGTGTGGGTGAGAGAGTGTGCATGTGTGTGAGGAAGATAGAGAGATGTTAATTTACACTCTCTTTGAATCATGATTCCTGTTAGGGGGATGGCAGCTTTGATCCACGCTTACACAGGTGGACTTCACATGCAGCCGGGTGCAATGCTAAGGCTTTATCTGTCCCTATAATTAACACCACCGCAGGAAGCTTGCTGAATGTGTGTGTGCGTGCGTGCGTGCGTGCAGACTTCATTGCGCTCTTAGAAACATTCCACTGCCGCGTAAGTCTCTTTCGGTGTGGTTTTATGTCTCATTGTCCACGTTTGCAATGGTATCTCAAATAGCTTTACATGCCATGTGATATACGACAGAACCAAATTACCTCAGACACATCATATATCAAGCTGCAGCATTAGAAGCCATCTTTAGCGTGAAGTCAGGACAGGAAATCAAGGCTTGGCCGTAAGAATGTATGCATACACACCACACACATTAGGCTCCCCTTTCAGACTGATCTATGCTTTGTATGCCTTGAGGTGCACTATTTTGGCCTACAGTTAGTGGCAGGTTCAAACATGAGAACTAGTCACAGCTTGAATATAGAAGGAAAGTAGCACCCTCTAGTGGAGATAAACAGAAACAGCTCAAAATTGACTTCATGTAATGTCATGTCAAATCATTTTAAGTCAGAAAAGTATGTGCTGTAATAGTGAGAGTCAAGTCATTTACTAACTTTAGTTAATTCTGTTTGCTGAGAAGATAATGTTTCTCTTCAAAACTAAAAAATCCACATTTGTTATGAAAGACAATTGTGATTTGTCTTTTGTACAGAGTGGATTATAGGTCCATTTCTCAAGGTACAACTGGGGAACAAAAAACTGGAAAAGACATATACAACTCAGAACTTTCCCTTTAAGCCTCGTCTCCCATGCAGTCACCTACAGTACATTAAGTAAATATGAACAATTTCGTTGAGAAAAAGGCCAGAGGAAAACAAATAATATATGAACCGTTCTAATGGCAAGGTCTGCTATAAGGTTATGTCTATGTGACCAAGCAGGGTGGTCTTCATGCAATCAGAGGGGTATTGGATGCAAACACACAAGAGCACACAGAGAGAAATCAATAGAACAGAGCCACACTGGTCAAAATACCAGTGATTACTCTTCCTGCATACGAAAAATATAAATGGTCTTACAAATATTAGGCTATTCTGAATGTACAATAAATCAAAAAAACTTTTCTAAAATCGATGTGGGCCTTTTTTGTACAAGCCTTTGAATTTGTATATGTATATGTATGTGTATATATATATATATATATATATATATATATATAACAAAAAAAATGTATATATACAATAATAGTTGCCAGTGAGAATAAATTCAGAATTGAATTCAGTCTCTTTCCACTTAAGAGCAAATGTTCTCAATATTGTGGCTCAATATTCTGCTGATATATACTACCATTGTAAATCATTATGCTGTCATGGTGACAGAAAATCCCCTTGAGCCAGAGAATTCTATATTTATTCTCATCTCTATTTTAACAGACCGGGTTAGGTCTGGGCTCGGCCAGATATTTCCTGTCCCTTTTTTTCTAGCGACTTATGAGCTTATTATGAAGATTACGTCTTAAAAGAAACCATGAAATATGGAGGGGACAGCCAATGATGGATCGCTTAGGGATAATTTCTGCTGGAAAATTAGTTAATTGACGGCCGTGAAGGGGATGGAGGCAAACAAGTCATGTCTGCTTACTCCCGAAGAACTAGGACGTGTCCCTTGAGTCTTGAGTTGAACAGCATAATTGCTGACATGTATAGGGACCTTTTCGGCTCATGTCAACATCTTGTTTGTGCACAAATGTGATGCATAACACCACCTGCTTGTGGTGTAAACTCTCAATACATATCTTCAGTAGAGAGAAATTAAATAGCGTGAACATGCCAAATGTGTTTGTACCATTTCTCAAAGAGAACGTCGTTCATGTTGGATGTTGGGTTTGACTGGCACATGTGCTGTTCTGTCGGCGGATTATCGGACATCTGAATCGCATAGGGTTTTATTAATATCTCGGTAACTGAGCTGCGCGGTGACTAAGGTGACTAAGGCTTTCGGAAACAACCAGTCAACATTTGCACCTCCTGCTACATGTTATAACCCTGTGATATTTTGAGGATATCATAAAGGTAACACAGCAGGAGTTAATAACATGCCTTGCCTTTTGGAGTGAACAGTTCAGATGTAACCCTCTAAACCCTTGCATCTGAACTCTTCATATGTAGATAGATAAATTAGATCAAATTAAATCAACTTTGTCATTCGTTTCTATACAAATAATTGCATAGGTGATAACTCAGTGTAATTTCTCGCCATAATGTGCAACATAGCACTAAGACAGTAATGCCTAACTACATAAAATGCACATTGTAGCTTAACTAGCTCTATATAAAAAATATAAACATATTTCTATGAGAGTACACTCAATTGAACTATGATGGTGATGACCATTCTTATTGTATTGTCATTTTATTATTATTTTATTATTTCAAGTATGCATGTATATGTTAGTGTTTTGCTTGTTATATTGTTGTGCTATATGGTCTTAATGCCTGTGTGAAAATAGCAGGAAAATATATACGGGAAAAACCAGCCTAGCTTCGATGGCATGCATGAGCTAAATTGCTCACATGACTCACTCAAACACAGACATCTTGTTGGAGAGAACTGGCCACAGACTGCTTTTGTCTGTCACACAGGGACTCTGCATAATGCGGGAAGCTGACAACACTGCTTACGGCCAGCCATAATCTGTTCATGACCAGCAGAACACTCGCTCGCTGGTCTGTATGTAAAGCCCAGACTGGAGTCCTGTATCTGACCTAAAATCACTGGACTCTGCTCTGCAGACTTGTCTTGGGATGCTGTGCCAGTGGGCCAGGCAGGCATGCACTATGTGATACAGGCTGCACCTGTTGTCACCCATCGCAGAAAAGACTACCAAAATCGACCAGGGAGCTAGACACTGCTCAACACTTCACGGCTAACATGAAGCCATGAGAGCTCTACTGAAGTCAGGAGTAAATACCATGGAGGATAAATACACTGTGCTCTCACACACACACACGCACGCATTCAAGCACGCACACTTACACTCACAATATTAAAATACAGTAAAAAGTGATGTTTTATAAGTGGTAAAACGGCTACCTAAACACAAACAATTACTTGAATATATTAGTTTATAATTACAGAAATTGGAATTGTTTAGTCATCTTATTTCATTTGAAGTACATTATTATCATATTATCTGATATAAAAAATAAATATCTTGTCATATGGGCATGGTATTATCAGAAACACATCCATCGATGTTTATCTGAACCATGAATAGGCAGAATCGCTGGGTTGGGCCCCGGCACAAACACAACAGTGGTTTTCACAAAGCGAGTGGCGCAGCGCAGGGTTTACTCACAAATGCGTATCAAGTAGTCACACATGCCGAATAGCGCACTGTACAGACACTGTAATGTCATCAAAAACACACGCTAGTAGAACCACTCCGCGCTTATTCTACGAGTAAATGCCACTCTTTCCTCTCTTCCTCCCTCAGTCCGACGACATGCGATCTTCTTTCAGGATGTGCGCTTTCCATAGACGCGCATCGCCGGCGCCCCCGCCCCTCCTCTCCTATACATCGCTGAGTTATAGAACGGGTGGGACGGTCCCAGAAACTAAACGTTTATCAAGATTAAGTCGTTCTTTTAACAACCACGTATACCGTTATTTGTGAATTAACCGCGCAGTCTTGCACTGAACGGCTCGACATCATGTTAGTTCGCCGAAATATTTTCTTATTAAACTTATTTTATGGTGTAAAACACATGATAGTGGCTGCTTTTCACCTTTTTTTGATATTCAAGAACACACAACGAAACCAATGACTAAAATAATTGATAGTTGACAGTCAAGTCCCGAACCAGAAAGGAGAAATGAAATGCATCAAGCCACGAGCGCAACGCTGCCACCTTGTGGCGTATACACCATTGTAGCATATGCATACAATATGCATCATTAATTGGGTCTCTCTCATACGATATCATTGTATCTACTACACTAATGTACTATATATCTTCACCTGAAAAATGTTCGTGACTCATCAAGATTTCACTTTACTATAGCTTTAGGGAAACTTATATTATAAGTAACACTCATATCTTCAAACAGCAACCAGTTTTAACAGGTTTAACGCATTGTTCACACCTGGATGTCACTGATCAACAGATGGCTATATTCTAAAGTAACAGCAACAGCGTGGAGCAGAGAAATCAATGACAGACAGTCTTTTAAACTAATCCAATCTAGCACAGCCCCAGGGCCCTATCCACTGTGGTCCACCCCCCTTCAGATGAAACAATCCAAACGCAAAATACATGGGAAACTGTGGGAATAGAGAACTTTTACTTTTTTTTAACTTTCATAACAGAAGAGTAATCTTGACATATGACAAATAAATGTCCCATATGCTCTTCAAATGCATGCAGGCTGGTAAAGGTGTTAGCATAGATGTGGATGAAACCATACTTTGATCTTTATTTGACCAGACTGTTAGTTTCATGTGAGTCCTCCCACTCAAAATTATATGCACAGGGAAATGTACATTTGACGTCAGTTATTTTCACATGGCCACAGGAGGGTGTAATGTTCTTGGAGAGCTGCTGCAACGGTGATTGCTCTCAATTATATGAAGCTGTCTTGTCTAGTGATCATCCACTGACTCCCACACATCAGACAAACACACTTGTGTGGTACAAGGTATAGCCACTAGAGGCATCTCTGTCCTGACTTTCACCTACTAGGTGAAACAGTTGGGCTACTAGGCCCAACTGTTTGATATGACTTGATATGATGTGTATAGTATAAACGTACTGTAATCCAGACATTGCACGTCAGCTCCATCAAATAAACAACAGAATGTGTTCTCTGCTTTTGACAGGTAAGCAATAAATACATTTACAACTGCATTATTAATTAACTGCATTATCAATACCAGTACTTGCTAGTACTAGTACTACATACAAATATGTACAAATATACAGTTTGTAATATATATATATATATACACACACATATATACATACATATACACATATAAGATAATGTCCAACACTTATATTGTATTAGTCAAATCCACCCAGCCATTCTCTAAAGCATTCATAGGCTATTTCCTCAAGATGTCAGTAATTAGGACAGTGATATACAGTATGACAAAGAAAAGGCAAATATAAAAAATGTTGCTGTATAGCTTATGACTGCAGGCAGGAGAGCAGCTTGACAGACACTATCAGCACTGATAAAGCAATAGATGCAGGTGTGTGTGTGTGCGTTTGTGTGTATGTGAGAGTGAGAAAAAGAGAGAGAGAGAGAGAGAGAGAGAGAGAGAGCGAGAGAGAGAGAGATAATTGAAATGTTAAAGCCCATTTATTACAACAATCAATACATCGGATCAAGACGAAAACAAAATCACGTTATTCCATTCTGAAAAATAATTGATCAAACAAAATACTACATTTTCGTAGTCCCAGATTTTCTTGAACGCCTCCTTAAAATAAGATAATGTTCCAACATGATGCGAGATCTCACAAGGTTTTTAAAAATGGCTACACAATCACAAACCTGACTCCCTTCTATTTTCTCCCTCCTGCTAAAATAGATCGCCTTGATCTTGGCATGTCCAAACAAGACATTTATCAACCGCCCTTTTTCCTTTTTAAATCTCTGATATTTTAAACAAAAAATAATGTTTTCCTCTGTCAGACTCTCAGCAAAATAGATTAACAGTGAATACAACACGCAGAACAAAGCTTTCAGTCTAAAACAGTGTATAAAACAGAGACAGTGAGAGAAACGTAAAATTTTCCATAAAGATAATTTATCCTGCCATCTTTAATTGAAGGTCATTATCCTTTTCCAGTTGCCCCCCCCCCCCCAATAACCGATTGCTGTGGGTGGTGTGAAGCTTTATAAAGGAGATCAGGATGCTCCAGGTTTAGTTCAAAATGTTCCATGGGATCCGAGACGGACACCGGCAATGGCTATTATTGTGTGTGCGTGCGTGTGTGTTATGGGCAGTGGGGGAGAGTTGGTTGAGAGGCAGATGGCAGCACTCGACGCTCAAAGAGACAAGATCAAAGGGCGCTTTTCTTTCCTCGGGATTAAAAAACGTCATCAATAATAACAACAGCAGCAACACCGACATCTGGAGGAGCACAGCGAGTGGCAGCAGGACAGATAAAAGCTGCTCCTGTGGGTGTGATGTTCCGAGGGTTCTCTTTCCTTAGGAATAGGGGGCTGTGACAGAAACATCTTGCTATACTTCCCAGCTCTATGCATGCTTTGTGATGTGTGCGTAGACCTGGCTATGGCCTGGTAACATGCTGCGCTGTGCATATTGTTTATGCCTGTGGCAATTATTGATCTAAGGCTGCAAATAATTTAGTCGTTTAATCTGTAGATTTCTGTGATTTATTCATTTCAACCAGTAAAATAATCCATTTGCATTTTTTTCTTCTTTTATTGCAGTCCAAAACACACATTTCTGTTGGCAAAGGCAGTTGTTTTTAAAACAAAAGATGCATTACTTCATCAATTGCTGATAAAATTAAATTATTATTCTTTGGATAGATTAATTGATTATTCAGTCGAACTGTTTCACCCTTAAAAACAGCCTTATGAACAGGACATCATATTGTGTGCTTGTGTCAGGTGCAGGCTGGCATCAAATATACTGTCCTGCTCTCTATGACTGATCCATTGATCCTACCACAGTACATTCTCTCTCTCTCTCTCTCTCTCCCCCCTCCCCCCTTCACTGGGGCTAAGCGAGCAGAGGTAGCTCATTAATGAGTGTGACTGAGGACTCCCTGGTACAGATTTAAAGGAGGTGATGAATTGTTCAGTAGTACAACTATGACAGTAATCCTCCAGCACCTGCCATGGTAAGCCATGCTCTAAGCAGCCTGTTAGCAGGCTGGCATCTCTCTCTCTCTCTCTCTCTCTCTCTCTCTCTCGCTCTCTCTCTCTCTCTGTGTGATCTAACTCTCTTCAGTCCTCCAGACATTTACATCACAAAGGGCTACTCAAAACCAATCACAGGCCTTGGCTTTGTCAACTGGAACAACTGAAGACTCAGTGGTTACGTATGCAAGGTGTTGCCAGACATATAGACAGACAGACATATAGACAGTGTTTATTTTGAATCCTTCTACAACCTGATAAATAGACTTCATTAACTCTTCCTTTCTCAGGGTCGAGCTGACTGACCCTCTCCCCGACTTATCAATCTCTGTTAATGAATCAGTGAATGCAGCTACACAATAAATGGGTCAACTGAACACCCACTGAAGCTGCCTGTACCATTCAGTCTGGACTCCCATTAAGTGCGTGGTCAGAAACGTAGCCCGGGATACTACAACTGACTATTCTGACGCCATCTTCTTAACCAGGCCCACCCCCCAAATATGGAGAAGGAAATAATTTCGTAAGCCTCCGGAAGAAGTCAACTGAAGCAAAATGCTGCAAAACTAATTTTTGCTCTGAGTCGACGGTTACCCCTTTATAATGAGAGAACAACTCATGAGTGGTAGTAAATGCTTTTAATTAGTGGACTGTTACCCCATCAGCCGGGTTTTGGGGAGAGGGGAGAAGGAAAGTGCAGTGCTTTAATCAGCATAATGAGACCAGAGCGTAGAGGAGAACCACAGTGCAGTGGCCCAGGGTGGAACACTGGGGAGAAGGCTAGAGGTCTGGAGCCCAGGGTGGAACACTGGGGAGAAGGCCAGAGGTCTGGAGCCCAAGGTGGAACACTGGGGAGAAGGCCAGAGGTCTGGAGCCCAGGGTGGAAGAGTGGAGAGATGGCCAGAGGTCTAGAGCCCAGGGTGGAACAGTGGGGAGAAGGCCAGAGGTCTGGAGCCCAAGGTGGAAGAGTGGGGAGAAGGCGAGAGGTCTGGAGCCCAAGGTGGAACACTGGGGAGAGGGCCAGAGGACTGGAGCCCAGGGTTGAACAGTGGGGAGAATGCCAGAGGTCTGAAGCCCAGGGTTGAACAGTGGGGAGAAGGCCAGAGGACTGGAGACTAGGGTCAGAAGCCAGCACCGCTTGCTCAGCATCAACCCTGCACCCAGCACTCATGGGAAGCTGAGCAGTACACAAGAGGGCTAATATGAGCCAGAGCTGCAGAGGTTACAGCTCCAATTAGACCTTATGAAGAGGATAGGACAAGTTTTAGCAGGGGATTGTTATACACTGACATACACTGGGAAAAACCCCAACCAAACTGCCAGTCCACATATGGACATTGTGGGTAAAATAAAGTATTTCAATCTGTCATGATTCGCGGCCGCTCCGGCAGCAGACAACGCCAGGCTGCGGGTTCAGCACTGGACAGCGCCGCTGCCGCCACGTCAGCCTCTTAATACACCTCACGTGCGGCAGCCTCACCTCCACTTCCTGGGTGGC
>JAODUK010080523.1:0-15503 GCA_027564635.1 Typhlichthys eigenmanni
CACTTAGAGAGTCCTCAATAGAACTCTATGGGAGAAGTACCAGAGACATTATATAGAGGAGACAGACCACTTAGAGAATTCTGAATAGAACTCTGAGAGATGTCCGTAATGTAAAATATGGAGATTGGAGGAAAATAGACATTATCTGCTATAGCGGCCAAAACGTATATATTTAGACAATTGTGTTGTTTCCCTTATAATAATAATAATACATTTTATTGTGCGTGTTCCACGCGTCATCTAACCCTTCTTCAGCTACCTTCTGAGTATGCGCAGACAACCCAGAAAACAGCAAAAAGGAAGTTTCGGGACTATTACATTTACCATTTATTACTGACAGCTAGTAAAAAGCTAACCACAACAAGGACACCAAAATCTAGTAGCCTAGTGCTTGTGATATCAAATGTGGGCCTTTCTATGCCTTTTGTTAATTCAACATGAAATGAAGAGAAGACAAAGGAGTCATAGGAAACAAACAGGTGAGCAACACGAATTTGCCATGATTTGGAGGTATCATGTTGAAATGCACAGTAAACAATTTACTTGAAAAATATAAATGTTATCACTGTTATTAGGTTTTTGTGTTTTTTCTATTGGCATTACTCAAGGCACAAAAGCCTGAAAAGCCTTTACCTAGATTCTGATTGGTGGAAATGCAATTGATTTCCTTCACCTCTTGCTGCCAATTAAAAATTTGAAAACGATGATAGAAGCGGTCGGTCCAGCAGCGATTTTTGGCGATTTCTGTTGATAAGCAGTCGTTCACACACGCACGAGCGAATATCGCTGCGGTGTAGTTCTATCTTAAGGACTTTGACCGTATCAAGATAGCCACCAAGTGTCCAGTCTTACCTGTAAGAACTTTGATTAAACATAGACGAGGAGAGGCTTGGCTTTACACCTCTATGAGGAATTTCTCAGATCACAGTCAAGCTCTGTGGAGAGCTGGGGGACAAAAGTTAAAATATAAATTGATGCAACTGTTAAATGCTGCTAAAGCTTAGCTAAAATGATACATAGGCTACAGCATATTACACAATTGAAGGACATAAAAACATTGTATGTTCCCATGTTTTTCACAGGGGTCAGAATGAAAATAGACCAACTCATTTGAAAAATAAAGAAAAAACATTGTGGAAAAAACATTTGCCAAATAAAAAATATAAAAATTACGACATGACACCATGTATTCTTTTCAGGGAATTTCTGATATTAGAGGTGAGAGGTGATCGAGTATGGAGGAGCAGGACTGCCGTAATAAAAAATAAATACATATATAAAAGTATAAATAAATAAATAAAAGTATAAATAATTAAATAAATATAAAAATAATTGAAAAAAGAATTACATTGTTGTATTAAGTTGAGGTGTTGGAAATAAGATCCAGTTGACCTGTGTCCTCATGTGTTTGAATATCATATTATCATAAAGCAGTGATGCACCGATAATTTATTTTTTTTGAGGGGGGGATGGGCAATACTGACTGCAGAGTTTCAGTCCACAAAATCTACCGATACCGGTGTTATTCGTTTTATAAATATTATTAATGCATTTAAGATACTTTTTTAATCCAGGTAAACACATTAAATCAAGAAAAAGCTAAATTACTGGTGACTTAACAGCCATTTAATTGACAACAAAGATCTGTTTTCCATATCGGCCATTAGAAAGGACAATCGACTACCGCTGCTCTCGTATTTTAAGTGGAAATCAGCCGATCAGTGCATCCCTATAATAAAGCAATATTGTCTACTAAACACTTACTTTGCCTCAAGGTGAATTATACAACCCATTTGAGGGCAAGATGCATTATTAATTAAGGTGTTTTTTACTCGTGTTTTAAGTCGAACAATAATGTGCAATACCACATATATCTGTAATTATAGTGATTTTTAATTAATTATATATCATTCATTAAAATTTAAACATTGTGATTTTGGTAAAAAGTGGTTGCAAAATGACTATATTGTAAATAAAATAAACTGTGCATCTCAATCTAGCATTGAAGTTGTACACCTAACTGTATACGTTATCCTCAGTGAAACAAACATTCTCACTGAAATGATTACTATTAAAATATATATACAGTATATTATATGATATATTATATTATATATTATATATTATATAATGATTTTGTCCGGGCATGCTTCAAGATGAGATTCAAAGCATTCTGTGCAACAGATCACACAGCTCTCCACCTCGGTATGTTCTGCACATTTCACCAAGGAATGCTTTGAGGCCGGGCCAACATCATGTTGCGTTCTGCGTGCATCACATCATCCCATCGGTCTCATGCGTAACTACAGTACACTGTAGCTCCAAACTGAAAGAGACGAGGTCTGTAGAGATTTAAAGCTTAGTGTAACCAGTCTCCCTGGGGCTTCAGCATCAATGTACACTTAAAATGTTGTATAGTGTAAAATACACTTCAAATAAAATATTGACTATTCATTAGAAAAATGTAGCTTACTCAGCTGTTTCTAATGTAACTGTGACCTAATGTAGGTTTCACGTGTCAGATCTATAATGTCCCTGATAACAGAAAACATTTAGAACATCATGTTTATGCTGCTATGTTTTAGCTGGATAATCATGTTCCACAGGACCTCTCACCATCTGTATATCACCTGACCCCGCCTCCCCCCCATCCTCTATATTCTTCTTCGTCTTGTTTTATGGCGGTAGGCATCCAGCTTATTGGTGCATTACTGCCACCTTCTGCTCTGGAGTTGGACTATACCTACAAACAAATCCCCCTTAATGCAGGAAAAAATATATACAAATATTAATAAACAAATGTGCACCTGCATGCAAACACACACACACTATGTATTACACGGTCACTGTTCAAGTTATCAACCCTATCTCCTTACAGCTGTTTATCTCATATTAAACACGTGTCCAAGTGCATTGATGGAACAGCTGATCTCCTTACAGTGAGGCACTGAGGTCATTAGTCATGCTGCGTTCACATGGAACACGGCAGAAGGCAAACGGCAAACACTTTCTGGACGACCCGGTGTTCTGACATTCTATCCTACCATCAGATTGTCCTACCTCGTCATACTGCGCATGCGTACATCAATATTGCGTCATTTTTTGTCTTTCTTGAGACACGCTTGTACATTTGTCCTACCCTGATAGCTGGATTTCTACCGTGTTTGGCTTTCTTGCTAGCACTGTTATTGCATGTTTATGACTAATTTACATGGATTCTTGTTTTACTTGTATAATGTAATTCTGTAAACGTTATTTTAAAAAGGTTTGTCATTCAACATTTTATTTAGCCTACATGTTAACCTTTCACAACTGATTTTTCCATCCTACATGGATGGAAAATGCCATTAACAACTTATTTTTCCATCCTGCACTGATTTCTTTCCATCCCTCGTACGCTAACATGACATCCGGTTTGCCGTCTGCCGTGTTCCATGTGAACGCAGCATAAATGCTTGAAATTAAATGTGCAATGATGTTTTAAAATGTAACACTTTTGTGATCCATAACAGTAGGGTGATACATTGGAAACATGAGCATCCTTATTGCATACAGAAAGTATACTGTATCTTAGCCCTGCTGGCCATGCAAGCCTTGGCTTGTACCAGACGTTCTCCCATATGTCAAATGAATGAACTGTGATAACATTGCTCTCCTCACACCTTCGGAAGGCATGTTCTGTGATTCAACGAGAGGTTTCAACAATGACCAGACTAGACTAAACAGCATTATTTCTGCTTGGGCATTATGCATACTGTAGGCTATTCACTAATACTCTTCCCAATGTGGATAGTTTGTGTAATTATACTAGATCTTACACTGCAAGTTAAAAGACATGCTTGTTCATTTTTAACTTTAGACATTAATAAAACATCCCATTGTGTGAGTATTTTGCTGATGGCATTCATGCAACAAGCACACTGGTCCATGTATAGTTTGGGCATCTGGACTGTGTTCTTCACCAGCCTCGTGCAGCTTCCACAATAACACATCAGGGAAACGTTCCCATTTAAGCATGTGTTGTACAGTACAGTCACAGAACTATATACAGTATGTAGACGCTACGTAGTATCCAGCTGCCTGGTTCAGTGTCTTCCTGTGGTTTATTTCCTTTACATCCTCAGAGTTCAAATTGCAAATTAACAATATATAATGTTTTGTATTAAAGGTATAGTACGCGATTGTAAGCTAATACACTTTTTGGCTCGTTAGCTATGCTCGGTCCTGGCTCAGTGCGGGAGTGGTCATTATTTAAGTGGTCATTACTTTACTTGCCAACCGGCAAAAGGGCTTTTCACACGGGAAGCGGGACCCGCTAGTGTTCAATTCATTTTCAATGAGAAGTGGGCGGGCTAGACAGCCGAGGCAACTGAGGTGGGTGGGTTGGGAGGCGGAATGGCGGGCGGGCACAGTCCCAATAACTTTGCCGCTTGTGTGCACGAATCGAGGTCACGCCCGCCCGCCCGCCCGCCTCCGAGATAAAATATATTTAACTTTTGAGGTGGCAGCGTGGCAAGACACACATTCATCTTCTTCGACTTCTTTGACCAACTGACAGATAAATGTTTAAATTTTACAAGCTTTTACCGTACAGACAGAACATTAACGAAGTACACTGACAATGTTTATGGGACATAGCCTACAACAGTTGGTATTAAAACGATATATAATAATGCACCATTTACATGCTATATTATATATTCACCACATATTTTGTCTTAATTCATTTAAAATAGTCTGTGTTTATTTGGAGAATACCATATTGGTTTTGATATACGGTAGGCTAACATTCGCCCTTAATTAATAGTCACTTAGACGCCATTCATATGTTTTAACCAAATAGAGACTAAATTAACTAACTAAAAAACTAAAATTTGCTCAAATGACATTTTATTTATTGTTATTTAAACTGATATGCCAGGTCCAAGTTGACTATGAATGAAGCCAGTATTGTAGGCCAAGACAAAATATAGCTCTAGGCTACAGTACTAGCATATGCAACCTGATTTTCCAAAGAAGGGTACTGGTAGAAGATAGCATAAACACACTTAGACTACCTATACCAAGTCCTTATTTGAAGCCCAAAATATATAAAAATGTACAGAAAATCACCTTACCTGATCTGCAGTGTCTGTCTTTTCTTCCTTGCTGCTGTACAGCACCACGGTGGATTTCAAACGGCAGTTAGATCAGTGGCAACGTCACTACTGTACGGTAGCACTAGGCTACTGGAAATACATGGAGTGCTACTTTACCACAATTTTAAATAAACAGTAAAATACCGCAAATTACCACGTGACATTTTTGATATTACAGTAACTAACCACAAAAAGTATTTATTGTATTTTACTGGTCGTTTTGCGGTATGTAACTGTATAAATTACAGTTAAGTTTAACAGTGTGTGCAGTTTCTTTTTATCAGCGCACACACAGAATGGGCAGCCAGCGGAAATATTCGCAGAATTTGACAAAATTAGACACAATTGTATTATCTTGCATTTGCTGACGCTACCTTTAATCCGTACGAAACCTTTAATCCGTACGAATCTGGCCAATTGTTTTTCGCCTTCCGACACCAACAGCTCAGTCAGTGTTGCGTGCAAAGTGAATAGACAGTAGTGACTTCTTCTCGACTGGCAAGTCACCGTAATCTCACCTAAATGTCACACCACAACACATTGGTTCATTTATGCGCATTCCCCACAATTTACCTGCAATTATTCTCTTTTTTCCTAAAAGCAGTCTGAGAACACAAACACATCAGTGGGCGCTTCACAGAGCTTGTGGTGGAGGTAATAGCTGGAGTATTTCCTTATATGGGCCTCAGGGTGGCCTAGTACTCGCTTTAATGAAAATTGTTCACAGACAATTGTTCACAAGTTCCACATGCCCTTGTGTGTAGATGCTGCTCCTGATTGGGTTTATTTTTGTTTATAAGTTCTTTTATACATTGTTTCATCACGGAATTATTTTATCAAAACCAATCAGAAGTGCTATTTAAACAAAGATACCAAGCTAAGTGAATGAGGAATGGATGAATACATGTCCGTAAAGCAAACATTTTTTACAGTAAAAACTTTAATTTGAATAACCGTAAATCATTAAGAGGATGAAATTATCTCTTCTTGGCAGAAAGAAAATTTACCACTTTTCTGTCACTGCTGTCATTGTCCAAGCATGATATTTACGTTTCCATGCAGCTCAGTGGTCAGCCGACCTGGCCATGGCAAAATGGTCTTGCCGCCGTTCAGATGAGCTTTGCATACGTCACACGGACAGGACTGGTCTCCTCCCTCCAGAGGTGGCTCTCGGTAGTTTAGAGCAGTGGTTCTCAAACTGGGGGCCGGGCTTCCTTGAAGGGTCATGAGACACAGAGGAGGGGGTCACAAGATGATTTTCAGAAATTAAATAACAATTACAAAGTATTAAAATGGTATAGTTTAGCCAAGCATAATTGTTAGTAGTAGTAGTACAGTTTATACATTACTTTGATGTATTCTGCTACTAGCCTGTATTAAAATACTATCACATAATAATATGGCTGTTATTCTTCTACCACCTCTGGGGATAGCGGGGGCTTGCGAGTCTCTGGCACTGTTATCCTGGGGGGTTGCGAGAGAACCCCTGGTTTAGAGCGCAGCAGTGTAATTGTGAAGATTAATGCTTCCAGACTCTTCCCACCACAGAGCACGTTAAACTGTGCATACACACTGCATTCTTAGCCACGCTGCATCAAAGCATTAGTTAAGTGTTAACAAAATAATTAAAGATATCCAACAGACAAATCCAATCTCCACTCAAACCTTGTGTCTACTGTATGGTCACTACACAACGTATGTAACCTAGGGGGGACTAACCAATTATCAGTATTTTCAATTAACTATATTGTATGGCATATTATTAGGATAAACAGATAAACTATGTCAGACACACATATTACACAAGGAAAAATTATTAATAATGAATAAAAAAGGCTTTTCATAAGCAAATTGAACGAACCTCATCCCTTCAAGGAGAACCATTTGGAACCCTTAAAAAAAGTTATTATCCATTCATTCATCTCTGGATGTTTAGCTTTACTTTAGTTTTACACTTACCTAAAAAGATCTGTCACTTCTAAGACTATATATGTTGTGACAATTGTTAAGTCACAGTAATGGTTTAATGAGCATTGAGCACATGATCCAAAACCTGGTTGGAAAGGAAAATAGATTCTCCTCATATTTTATGCTTTCTGCCCATCAAAGCATGAAGCCTATGTATTCCAATACATAGAACTGGTAACAATTTGCTGTGCTTGTCAATGGAACACATTGTTTGTGTTTATTGTTCCGTGGAATAAAGACTGTCTGCTTTTCATTGCTTTTGTTTGAAGTCTTACTCTCCCTTGGCTTTGGGGAGGACTCCCACCAAGGATGTATAGCATAACGACATACTCACACATGTATAAACTGGAAGACTGATCTGAGGGTCTCTTGCTTTGTGTGTGTCACTATCCACCATACTATACTGAGGTATACTGTAAGCATGGCCAGGGTTGGGAAGTAACTCATTACATGTAATCAGTTACTTGTAAGAACTTTCAAATTGAAAAAGTAAGTTTGCATAAGAAAAATGCATAAAGCAATCTGCTGTTCTCTTATTAACCTTTCATCAATAATTATAAAATAATTGAAATGAAGTCCTACTTTAATCTGATATCCTGGGCAACACAAACGGTCACAAAAATAGAAAGATTTGGCGAGACAACACACTAAATTGCTTTGGATGGCATTTTAAATTACAACGTTTAGGCGTTAAGTAATGGAAAAGTAATGGAAAGTAATCACATTATGTTACTAAATATAGGTAATTCAAAAATTACGGTATTGATTATAATTTTAGTCTGGTAACTAGTAAATGTAACGGACTACATTAATAAAGTAACCTGACCTTGAGGTAGAACTGAAGTAAAGACATACAAACCAAGACAATGACATATCTAGATCAACTTGAGGGTTATAGAGAACCAAAGACCAGTACAGCCCAAGATCTGAGTGAAGCTAGAGACAAGTACTACCCTAGTACAGTGTGTGCCATTTTTGCAACAGTGCATGTTTAGGCCAGAGCCATGTAGAGAGAGAGTCGCATCATCTCCGTTCACTCCAATGGACCGTTTTTTTTTTCCACGGAAATGGCGGATCGTGAACCCTAAAAATAGTTCCCGGAAGTTAACTGCAAATACTAAAAGTACCCATTAAATTATACTGTAAATATAAATATGTGCATTTATTGATACTAAATGTAAGAAAGTGGGTTGGAAGACCTGGGGGTTAGAGGTCCTCTTAATTAAAATTCCGACGGCCCGCCCGCGGGCCGTTCACCATCTTGGTTGGGGAAGTTGTGTTGTTGACATGTTTAACTTAAAAGTTGTTCTTCATGCTATATACCGTTAGAAAGCTATAAATCTTCCAATTTGATTGATATAAAGTAATTCAAGATACGATTGTAACATCAGCTACACTCAACGGATATGACAGACCACCACCTGCAATAAAAATTGAAACAACTCACCATCTAAGCCTCTTAATAAAACACTAATGTATTACATTCCAAAGAAAATGGTCTTGTTACGTTCAAAAAGGTCCATACAATCCACGCTTGTTCATGGAATGATTTCCAAAATAGCCTTAAACTGGATCTTTTGGTATCTATTGGAACATTTTTAGATATTGTAAATGAGCATATTGTTGCTGAATGCAGTTGTTTTGTGTAGCTGTTTTTATGTTATTGTGATTTTGTACACAGGGCTCAGCTGTAAAAGAGACATTGGTCTCAAACTGACACTGTATAAATAAAGGAATAAAATATATATATATTGTTAGTCCAGGGAAAAAGGCTGCCCATATTGCCTATCCATATCCTATCTAATAGATTATTATACTTTTACTAATCATATAATGGTAGCTAGTAACTGTAATGGATTACATCCAAGATGTATGCTGCCCAACCCTGTTGCCTACACAGTATACCGTAACAGAGATTTGTTTTGACCCTGTGCCTGACTCTTTTATTTTCCAAGCCCGTTTACCCCTTTATTTTGCCAGACAGATTAAACTTAAATATAGGATTTGATCTTATTAAAAGAGTTCTGAATGTTGAGCCTAAATACAAGTAAATATGGATATATTAAATAGGATATATTATTATTCACCAAATGATTACGTATGCCCTGTAGTACCTCCTATAAACCCAGGGCTACACTTACCTCCATTTGAGACTTCCAAAACAATAGTTGTCTTTGTTGAATTGCCTGACAGTTCATCTCATTAAGTCTGTGTGTAATCACCCCAGCAACTGGCTGCACTTCAAACAGAATAGATGGCAGCGCCAGGAGGCCTCAATGCCACCGCTATCGGTGGAGAGATTCCCTCCTGCGAACTCAACTGAGGGACATTCTAGGTATCAGGAAGAATGCTTCCGTCTGTTCCATCGCCAGCTCCTTGGAGAAGTCACGCCAGACGGGATCAGCTCGGATGATGAAAGTGGGATCAGTAGAGCTTTTTATTTAATTTTTTTGTTCTCACTCCCTAAAGCCAAGAAAGCCTCTGATCTCGACTTATCCTGTTGCCTCCGTGGACTAAATGTCCCTTAGAATGTATGGTGTATTTGAACAGTGTTGACAATATTCAGATATTTATTAAAGACTACCTTTAGTTCATCAAGTTTTTGGTGTGTTCTGTTGTTATTCACGTTTATTCCTGACATTCCTCATCTAATGCTAGGAAGTACTGAACTTCCTGGCAGACTGGCAGACCAATCGCATTGCTTGTCTTGAACCAGATGGTTCCATATGTTTCCAGTTGGGCTGTTTTGGTTGAGACTGCCTCTGTGGCAGCCTTCCAGCCAGAAGTTATTACCACAATGATACAATAAAGTACGTAACATGGATCTCTCAATATAAAACTTTGCAAAGCTACTATCACTTTATTAATGTCAAGGCAGATTGGAAAGAATAACACATTCAGTATGTATTCATAGACAGACAGAAAACTTAGAGGGAGGATCGTCATGGCAAAGTTATTCTGTCACATTTGACCACTTACTATCATCAAGAAAACACAAAATGTTGAAATGTCTTTTGAATGAATGGTGTTCCATCCCTCCAGTACAGATCCCGGAGGCTTGTAGGATCAATGCCCACGTACATTGATGCTGTTTAGGTTTTGATTTTTGCTCGAAGTTAGCAAGCGTTCTCGAGAATGACTACCCCTGCCTTTAACTCAGACACTATGGTTTTCCATTTGACACCCATCTGTCATTGTATTGTAAATTCAAAGTAATTAATTTGCGAGTTTATAGAATACCGGGGACCCGTAACACATTCAAAGGGAAAACACGATCTAACTTCCTCCCGTTACTGTATTCTAGTTCTTATAGGCCTAGCCCACAACAAGCAGACATTCCCAGAACTACTAATTGACGATGTTGAGAAAACCATAATTGTTTAACACTTGGAAATGGCTGGGTGTGTAATTTACGTCTGTCTAGCGATGCATGTGGCGTGGCTCAGAGGCCAGGACCAAAGCTGTTGATATACAGCTTGCGTTTGTGGGTTTTGGTTGCCTTCTTAACATGTGCAATATCAATTATACAAGGAAAAGCATTATACTGTAACACCACCATGGTGTTACACTTGATAAGAAGGGAAGTATATCTCAGGTAAGCTATTTATTATATTATAATATAATATAATATAATATAATATAATATAATATAATATAATATAATATATTATCAAAACAAACTGGATGCAAAGAAAATATAATACTTATTATCAATAATAGTAATATTCAATAACAAATATAATAAAATGAACTCCAGATACTGTTCCACCAACACCAGTAGAGCCAGTAGAGAACTGTACCAACACAGTAAGAGTACAAACAGGGGTAACCAACAACAAAGGTCCTATACACGCACCTGCAACAGGTACCTCAACGTATCCATGCAGGTGTGCTCCTTGTGCATGTGGCCCAGAGGCACGCTCACTTTCTCCTCTCTACACTGGCCTGCACGCATTTAAAGAACTTTAAAAGCCATTGTCCAACATCACATTGGCTGTCATTGTGGCTGGCTCTGTTGCCACGGAAATATAGGTCATGTTATGGATCGTTAATGATGGGTGACAGTATATGTTACAGGGGGGAAGGAGCAGCTTGGGGCTGTATTCACCAAGACCAAAATGTGACATTATAGTTAACAGTGTGTCTTTGTGGCTAAATGCATGAGCCCCTAATGCATCTATAATAATGTTATATTGTCTGCTTTCCTTGATTGAATTTATTATTGCTTTTTTATTTTGTATTTTATTAAACCGTATACTTCATTTTGTATTTTCCATATGTTTTGGGATGATAATAACATATCCTTTATCATTGATACTGGAATAATTGATCCATCTCTGTCATTGTTCTGCTGCGTTTCAAAGGGAGAATTCATTTGGAGGAATCTGCTGTAAAACCTGCGTGTATATTTGGTGGTAAAAGTGGCCTTTTTCAAGGACACTCGAGTGCTGTGATGAATGTACATAGAAGACCTGGGCCTCTAATGCAATTAGTGGTTTGTTTTTAAAAGCTTTTAGTATCTCCTTCTGGTCCAAACGTATACTGTGTTTCTCCTATGTAGAAACAAATCTAACCAATACATAAATAGGCCCATGGGGATGGATATATATATATATATATATATATATATATATATATCCCCATGGTCAGTTTTGAAGTTACTACTAAGACACACACTTTTGTTATCTGTTATTTCTGATGCTATTTCTGATGCTAAGGCGCAAGCCTTTTGAAGGATTAGCATTTAAAGTTGCCTTTTTTCAGGGGAAACATCTGGTCAAGGCATTGCTATCCTGATGGCAACACCAGAATAGATCCACACTTCCTCCTCTGAGACAAATGTAGTTGATGATGAAGAGAACACACTTCTGACCCCATCTCGGAACCCAGACGCTTAAACTTATGGCGGATATGAAGCCTCTGGGGGCAAGGACCATTATGTTCAGATATTTCCATGTTTCCGATGTAGTCAGCAAATTGTCTAGGCCAAGACTTCCGCTTATTTCAAATGGTCCTTGTTTACAGTTTGATTTTCAATTTGATATTTGAGAATTTTGAGAATGGAGTTGAAATTGCCAATCTTTATAAACAGATATCTATATATGAATGCAGATAGTGTTAAAAAGTGTTAAAATCTGATAAAAAGCTAAATCATTAACCACATTTTTCTGAGATTGCTGTTCGGCCACCTATTTTGCTCTCCACACAGATGTGATTGGTTGGTCAATCCTACTCGGTCTGCAAACATAGGCCGGCTACAAGCAAAAACCAGGAGACTTGTGGAGTCAAGATCTTGTGCCTACAGATCATTCTGCAGATTGATATGCAGATGTCTATTTAGATTATCCTGGTCCTCTTATATACTGTAAATAGGGATTTTTACACAACCGCACACACAGACATGCATGCACACACAGACAGACAGACAGACAGACAGACATGCATGCACACACACACATGCACACACACCCACACACACACACACCCTTGTGCTTTTATTGTGACCTCTTTTATAGGTTGAGTCAGTGATGCTGGAGAAATATTGTTGATATTTGAACTTCAATCCCATAGGGTGTCCCCTCAGAAGATCCTCCCCATGCAATCCCATAGGGTGTCCCCTCAGAAGCCCCACCCCCACACATTGGACAAGCATAGCCAATGCTGTGACAGTGTTGTGTGGTGCAGTCTGCACCCATTTACAGAGCCTGGGCTGTGTGACTCTGGGTCGTTTGAATCCTCTACAGTGTCTCTGGGATTAGTTTACAATTGCTGACTCCACCTTTAATTAAGTCGGAGCGATTGTTTACAGTTTTTACGGTGTAAAAAGAGCCTGGATGGTAAACTACTTATGTTGAACCCTAGAGTAGTATGTTTTCTATTTCAAGGGTCAGTATAGACTCTCACTGACTCCTACATTCACGTCTTAATTAAGACCACTGACGTTATCACTCGGTGGTCTCTCAAGTAGGGTTTACTGTCCGTAAATAAGCCAGTTAATAAAGGAGGGTCACTGCATGTACTAGTTTGGAAGCTGGCCAATGACAACAAACAACAAGGTCACAGTTCGGTCACTTGCCTAAACAGAGCTATGCAGGCGGTGTAGCACAGTTGCATGCTCTACGTATTTTCACTGTGTATGCGGTGGAATGCAATATGACCCTCTGACATGCTGGTTATTGCTGACTGTAGCCCATTGGTGACTTGAGACTCTTTTTGAAGTTTGATTGTTTCTGAAATAAAGCTTCAGCCCTTTACCGTTAGATTTTGCAAACTTGTCAGGACAGGACAAATACACACAGGCATAGATATCAGGGGGAATGCAGGGGTATTGGACCACTCAACAGTTTTTGCCATAGGCTCTTCACAACAATGTTTTCCTTTACATAAATATTCATTTAGACATTTTCACCAGACATCGGTGCAGAAAAGGCACATATTTCTATATGTCATATGTCACGTGTATACTGATAAATCGTCTTTAATCTTTAATAGACTGCGGCAGGGCATCTGATCCGTCACAGATATTAATTGCGTGTACGGCGCACTCTTTCCGATCTGTGACGTCACGAGTCAGTAATTGGTGAAACCCTACACCAGCTGGTGGGCGTCCTGTGCGCGCCGTGGCTCCCCTCCTCGAGTCAGCGGTGCAAGTCAAGGCACATTACTGGAAACACCGCCCGCAGGTAAAGCCGTCCCACAGACCCGTGTTGCAGAAGACCACTCGGCACGAAGGCGTTTATCCAATAACCGCGTAATAGTAATTCCCCCCCAGTCTCTGCGCCCGTTGCCGTTGTGTCCTCCAACTTGTTCCTTGCTCGTCCGTGCAAACTAGCGGCCAGGCTGCGAACCGAGAGGCGCGCTAAGTTGGGAAGGAGCGGAGACATCTCTCCTCTGGACTTTGTAGAATGAAGGCAGTCTGAGGTTACATTCAGCCCTCTTGCTCAGTCTATATGCTCCCTTTGCATGTGACCAAGGGGCTAGAGTAGCCCATGAACCGGTATCCTCTTGTGTGGAATTCTGTTTTCACCTAGAACTCTGCTGCCTGGACAAATGCATACAAATGCATTTAGGAGCTCAACGGACAAGGGGTGGGCACGTTTCTCCAGCTGCTGCAACGTAAGTGAACATTTGTTTGAATTCACAACATTTTTTTAACATCCCTTGTCTTGTCCGTGCGCGTTATAGTAGCCGTTAAGATTGTTCCCAGAACATGTTCCGATCGAAAGGGCTGCCACGTTGTTCTCTAACCTGTATATACCGTGTACTGGCGGCCAATGCTGCTTTTGTTTTATAACCTGAATGGTTGAATGATTGGATGTAGCATTTGCAGCGAGCGAACGCCAACTGTTCAGAAGGTGCGCAAAAGTCTTGGCATTGACCTCTCCATATGGATGTGAAATGCGCTTTCTTGCCGTGTAGCCTGGAAACTTTAATTACATTATTGTAATATAGTTTGTATATATAGAGTAGGCTACAATACACGGCAAGTGTATTATTTGTAGTTGTTCTTAATTATTATATAGGGATCCATCCATGCATAATATGCTGCTGCTATTTGATTAAATAGACACTGGAGCAACTCTTAACTTGGACATGGGGTATATTTACAATTAAGACTCTGTGTAGACACTAAGAGGCTTAAACATTCCTCATGGACATGACAGACATCACGTGTTTTCTCTGTGGGGGGGGTTCTGAGATCTGTGCATCCTGTCCTTCTAAATAAGAACAAGACTGAGGGCCCTTCTAGGGGGACCAGAGGTCTGACTGCACAGTGTGAGCGACATGCCTTCTGTTGCGGCAGGGATCTAGACAATCCCAGAGTTCTCCATGCATCTACTACTACTACTGTGACGGAGAGCATCTGTCCCTCTCGGGAAATCGAACCCCAATCCCCCACGGAGAAAGCGACCGCTCTACAAGGCAGGCTAAAACCCATGGGCCTTATCCTGCGTCGCCAGAGTGTCCTATGAGGTGTTGGAGAGTGAGGATTAACTTCACTGCACAGCTACCTGCTGGCCACCGTTACACTACTACCACTTCTACAACTAAAACAAATAATAATAATAATAAAACTAGGGTTGCAAGCAACACTGGGCGGGCCCTCGCGCCGTGATGCACGTCGGGGCGTGGCGCGGACTCGGATATGAATCATTATGTGTGTTGTGTGAGACGTTTCTGTAGAAAATGTGGGCAACCTGCTAGGAGCAGGGAATGAAAGCATAAAACGTGTATATATATTTATATTGCCAGTAGGTGGCGCTATAACTTTGAGTGAATGCTAGCATGTCGATGTGTTCAGGGTGGGGCTCTTATGAACTGATACAAATTTGGTACAGATTTGAGCAGTTATGGAGAAGTTACAACAATTGTTTTCTGTTGCCAGTAGGTGGCGTT
>JAODUK010080534.1:0-12976 GCA_027564635.1 Typhlichthys eigenmanni
CCCTCTGTGGCCACAGGCCTGGGACTACCCTCCAGGCTGCAGTAGTTGGGCCCTCTGGGGCCACAGGCCTGGGACTACCCTCCAGGCTGCAGTAGTTGGGCCCTCTGGGGCCACAGGCCTGGGACTACCCTCCAGGCTGCAGTAGTTGGGCCCTCTGGGGCCACAGGCCTGGGACTAACCTCCAGGCTGCAGTAGTTGGGCCCTCTGGGGCCACAGGCCTGGGACTAACCTCCAGGCTGCCGTAGTTGGGCTCTTGGCCGACGCGGCTTTCCTTTCAGCAGGCAGCCCAAGTGATACAAGCCACGCTGGTCTATCCAAAGTATTTGTAGATGTGGGAAGAATGGCAACAGATGGGAAGGGGGGGGGGTGTCTTTTCTGCTTTTGTCTTTTGATTCCAGCGCTGTGATTCTGGGGGGAGATGTGTGTTTTGGTCGGGGGTGAAGTTCTTAACTCTCAGGGAATGAAGTCATGGAAGACAGGCCCTTCAGACAGCCTCCAGCCTCCTGGTGCCACGCACAATCTTTTTCTACATGGATTTGCTTCACATTTAAACTGTTTTCTGTTGTTTCACCTGCGTAGTGGCGGTGGTCTTCACATTGGTCAGGACATGGCAGAACAAGCTGATCAGGTTGGGCATTTGTTTTTTTTAGGCTAGCTTTAGGCTAGCTTTAGGCTAGCTTGTCATCAATTCAACATTCACTAAGTTGGATTTGGTAACTCAGCTCCATTTAAACCTTTATCTTTAATCACCCCTGAGGTGAGTTTACAAGTGTTTTCACCCAAGAAAGGCTCTCTGTTTCAAACTGTCACGTATCTGATCGATACTAAAGGTTTGTTACAGAGAGCCCAAATCACTTCCGCATTATGCGACCTAAATTCTAAAAAGAAAAACGTATGGTATTAAACAGTGAGAATACCATTATTTTTAGATCCCGTTTGCTTTGTGACACGAAGCACACATATGATGTTTGACTATATAAAAGAAAATAATTTGAGTCAAGAAAGTGTTTGTCGTGCATTTGTTGAAGTATAAGACTGTGAATATATGTAATTAGTAAGACTACAAACCACGTGTCACGTAGTATGACGTCATGCCACAATCCTCAAGCGGAAGAAAGCATTGTTTTGGTGACGTGCGAGACGAAAGCTGTAGTTCTTAACTTGAACAATTCTTTTAAATAGACACACATCATATGTGTTCTTCGTGTCATAATTCAAGAGGGAGCTAAAAATAATTGTATTCTCGCCGTTTACTACTCTACATATTCTTCCAAACTACGGTCCCATAACGCCGGAGTGACTTCGGCTCTCTATACAGCATTTGGACTGTAGCTTCCATACCCACATGTGGAATTATGTCATTTAGCAGTTAGTACTAATGAGCAGATAGATGGATGCTTACAGATGGATGGGTCGGGCTTGTTGAGGACTGGACACAGCCTTATAGGTCGTGTCAACTATCCTAATTGCTAGTCTCCTAATTGATAGTCATCTAATTGCTAGTCTCCTTATCTCAATTGTAAAGGTGGAAACAGCGATTATAATCCAATATACATTGTGTCAAATACAGTGAGTGTCTCCCAATGGTTTGCTGTCTTCTATTTGCGCTGAAAAATAATCTGGTGTTTCTACACCGCCCTGGCTCTGTAAATGGGAACACAAAGTGGTGCAGAACGCAGCAGACATGGTCTCTCCATTGGTTCATATTAACAGCCTCTACTGCTATTATGATCTGTTTTAACTCATGTTTAACAGCTCTACCAAGTTTTAAACCAAACTGTAAAGGCGCTACAGATTCTGGGGTTGAATGTTCAGTGTATGTAACAAGTTTGCTTTAAGCTTCGCTCGGGTTGATCTGAGCACAACCCATAGACCTCTTAATACGCACACAAACTAGTGTTAACCACATTGCCATTCACAAGCCTGCTGGTTTCACCTCGACGAGCTGACCCCCACACTATGCCTTCAGGAACATTGTACATTTGTTTTTAAAACTTCTTTTTTCCATGGTTCCCTATCTGTTCCCTGTTGCTTTTATACACGGACATCTTGGCATTAAGTGGTGTGTGTTAATCTTTTACAATGTTTTCTCTTGATTTTTATGGATTATGATTTTACGTTCACACACACTGGCTAACTGTGACACTGACGATGCTGATAATGGTTTTTGCATTTCAAGAATTTGCCTGTAAATAAAATTGACGAATTTCCAAAACTGGGTTTACTTTCTCCAAACCTCGACTGCATTTGTGTAGTACAGAGGTATTTAGCAGAGTCTGAGACCCCTAGGAAAGGGGAAGAGGGGGAGGCATGCAAAGTCATTGGGGAAAAATGTTTAAGTGTCAACACACATCCTGTAATATAAATATGTAAATGTATTAGCTCTATGCACTACAGTACACCATTACAAAGTATTTTTCTACTGGTCACCCAACACATTGTTGGCCCAGTTTAACACAATGTGAGTCAAAGTTTCCTGCAGTGTTTATGTGCGTGGCCTGAAATACGTTAAAGACCCCTGGTGTAACTTAACACTAAAGTCACATTTGGCCAGCTTCATGGACAGGGATTAAGCCTAGTCCAAGATCAAAATAGAAATTCTATGAAGATCTCCACCAAAAGTCTGTTGGTTTGGGACAGGCTCTGCAACTAACTCATTTACTATCAAGAGTCATTTGTCCCCGACATCGTTTTATCTGTCTGGAGCCACAGAAAAAATTACTAAATGAGCCAGTCAACATTACTAATGGACCTAAATGAGAATTCATGGTTTCCCCAGGGCATAGAAGTGGTATATTACAACCTTAATACAATACTATATTGGGTTTTCTATCTGTACAAAATGCCACTGTTCTAATCCAGAAGACAACACGGAAATGTACTAGTGTGTAAACGACAACAGCCCGATGTTTTATTTATCCTGTTGAGGAGCCGTCAAGTTCAAAGCTGCTATAACAGATTCAGTCGCTAGACCACCAAGTAATGTAATCCTTTGTTATTCTGGACGCACGTCAAATGCTCACTATTGTACATAACTCGACGTCTTCGAGAAGTGGTTGTGGGCTTCCCTCAGGTTTTGAAACGGGGATGCTCCCCCGCAAAGATTTATTTAAAATATAACACTTAAATGGCAATTTCTGGTGACTTTTAAGCAGTATACTATACCAAACTACTGTAAAATCACAATTCTGAATGAAATACCCATTTGGATACCGGTGAAATCAAATGACACAGACTGGCAATATGAAATATAATTTGAGATTATATTTTGTGAGAGGGACAAAACCTAGATTAAGTTCTATATGTATGTCAAAGACACTGTTGAGGGGCTCAGTAACCGCAGGTTGCAGACCCCTGGTCTAGGACGAGGCTTGATCCATTTGAGTTGGCACACAAACGTTAACCACCACTTCAGACAGTAGAGTTTAAATACAGGCAGAACTTTATTGGAACAACAAACAGGGACTTGGGAAAAGAACAGGTTGAATTACTCCTCATCAGGTGGGATTCCCAGTTCCTCGTCTGTCCACTGAGAGGGGTCGGGCCAGGGGAAGTGACCCTGGAAGTGAGTAGATGCGTCAGGAAACGTCAATACACCAACTAGCACTTGAGGGAACCTGAGCCTGGACAATAGATGCTTAACTATAGTCACGACATGACAAAGGAGTACAATTCATTTAAAAATCTCTGTCCCATGAGGCTGAAACTAAGTGGAGGAAACTCACAATTTCAATAAAATACCCACCACCTTCATTGTGTTAAGACGTAATGGCGTAATTAAACATAAAATCATTTGTAATACTGGTGTCCTCCGCAAGGGAAATCCGAGACCCATTTAAGAGTCTCAACTTCAAATGTCCATGGTTAACGGTTTGTAATGATCTGCACTATTAACACATATTACGGTTTTGGAAAGATTAACAAGGCATTTAACCGTAGACCAGCGTTCTGATTTGACAGCTGATTATTCAGACGGACTCACCAACACCGCATCTGGGTTATGCCAACAGTGCCACAGGATCCAGAACCACATGACCCCACTAAGTAACTCTGACTGGAACTTCTGGTTCTTGGTTATCTGGGGGTACTGTCTGTATCGTGGCTCAATGTGAACTCCACCGCCAGCCCTGGCGGAACAGACACACGTCATAATCCATGCCCTTTATTTACAGAGAAGTCAACATTCGGGACTTTTAAACCATTATTTATTTATTAACAAAAATAAGACAAAAGGTACATAAAATGTGATGTAGATAAAGTTTCAAAATATACACGTAACAGTTCACGTTAGTATATCATACATGAAAACAAAATATAAGAAAACAACCTGAAAACTGATTACATATTTAAAGGGCAGATGTTGGATACATTTTGCTGCTGACTTCAATATGCACCTTTAAATCACGCATGAAGATATTAAAGATAGGCTTACTCTTCATAAACTTGGATTTGTGGATAAAGAATGTTCCATGTTAACTAAGTACTGAATAGAGGGATTGGAGTCTGAAAAATAAAAGATGTCAAAAGAGGACAAACTAATATTAGTGTTAAACTGTCCATTTAAAAAAAGTTGCACTCTTTGCCAAAAGGAGGAGCTATGTAGATGTTATAAAATAAGTGATCAACAGTTTCTGTTTCCAGAGAGCAAAAGATACATTTTGGGTTTACAGTGGGGATTAATTTAGAGATATAATCCTACATTCGGTACTGCAATTAACCCTGAGCTAGAGCAAGGCCTTAAAACGATCTCACTCTTAATCGTTTTAACGAACTGAGACCAAGGCGAGCGCAGAGTTATGATCTACACATGATCTCCAGAAGATAGCTGAAGCTAACAGGCTACCGTGCTTACCTTCTAACTGCGGTCTTCTGCTGCGGTGCCCGTCTGATCAGTCGCGTCCCCGCACGTAGCGCGCCAGACGCCCGGCCTAACGCCCACATCACCGCTACCTGCCCGAACACAATATTACGATGTGATATTCTGTTATTGTGAAGGTGCCTGGCGTCGAAATGTCACCTTCCCTTGTCAATAAATGTCTCCCAATAACAGCGTCTGTGATTGGACAGGCCAGGTTATTTTGTTCTATGTGCTGGTTGGTTAATATGGGTGCCTACAAACTGGTTTGCTTCATATTGGTAAAACCACGCCACCCTGTGGTTAACTTGAGAAACACAGTTGTCCCCATACTATTGGACTTAATAGGCTATCTTGAATTTGTCTTTATCATAGCAGCCTAATCCTTGATGCCACATGTGGAAGAACGAACGAAGAAGTTGTCCTTGAGACGTAAACGAGAATTCGACTAATTTGTAGGCTATATCGTCTTCATACGTTGTGGCACAATTTAAATAGAACCGTGTAGCCCATATTGTCCACTAGATGGAGGAAGCGCCCAAATAATGGCGAGTGTGCGTGTGACTAGGTGTAGCCTATAGCTATGGGTGTAACCTGCAGTATATTATGTTGGCTACGCATTCCTTCGAGAATTACAATGTCATTGTGAAATGGCGAGGATTGGGTAGGTGCTTGTGTTACTTGGTCAGTGAACAGTGGCACTCACATGCAATATACAGAATATTCTCTAGAATTGATTTGCGTCGCAGACGCCACTGATCTGTTCCATGACATAATGACGGTAATGAGAGGAAACATGTCCGCGTCCTACACAGAGCCAGTGTCCAACTAAAGACATGACCATGTGCATGGCCTCGTCTGTTGCTGACATGGCTACGGCTGACATATACGGAGGGTTGACACGTCGATCACAACAGGAAACCCCGTGAAAACACTAGTCTGCCGCGCTGTCGGGAGCGCGCGCGGCGCCGCCGCCCATGAATGCGCAGAAGTGCGCGGAAGTGCGCAAGCGGCGAACCCTCGGCGCCATCTTCTTCTTCCTTGTTGGTAACGACTTCGACAACCTCCTAACAGAAACACGTTGCGTTTTGGAGCAAGGCGAGGCCGAATAAATATAGACCCACGGCCGACAAAGCCTCGCATGGGCCGTCTCGCCGACTGTCTACCGTGCGTTGTCGTTCGGATGAAGACGCAGACTGTTCCTCCTCGCGTCGTTATAATGGCGCCCGGCCCGGGCTCCTCCGGCCCGGGCTCCTCCGGCTGCGCCCCTCTCCCCTCACAGCTCAGACCACGCCCACACGGTCCTTCTCCACTACGTCACCGCAGACAACCCGTTCTCAAAGGCATGGTCAAAAAGCGTCTAGAAATGCCTTAACTCTGAAACCGTAACAAAGAGTCATGCATGTTGTTTCGCATTTTACCTCGTAGTGTGTTGGCTAACGAAGTTCAGATGCCCTTCAGCGAAACGAACTATAAAAAAACGAACATTTATCCTTCCTAAATCCTTTAAAAATAGCCTATATAAGCCTAGTAGACTATGCTGACTCGATGCATCGCCTAATATTTCCGTGGCTGTTTGGGGGATAGCCTATGCTATATAGACTACCACTGATATGAATGCAAACGGCTCGGTCTCCCTCCTCATCTCCATCCAAATTATTTCCAACAAGCTGTCGGAAAAAACCAGCAGTGTGGCGTGGGGTGCACAGTGCGCGTGCGCGTGGGGCTGCGGTGGAGAGACGGGTCCGTGCGTGGGGGAGGGGAACTCACCCCGTCCAGAGACAGTGATTTCGAAAAGACGTGACAGCGGCTTTTAACAAAACAGTATATGATCGTCAAATTAGTTATTTCCAATGCTATAACCTTTGTCTTAACATGTTTATCGCGTGATATAGCCTCTAGCCACAGGCTAGGCTACTGTGTACAGGAGTTTGTGTTCATAATCCACCAAACACATTCATTCTAATAGCCTATGTAGCCTATGTGCCTGGGCTACTTGTGTTTATCCATGGCAAATGTTTCTTGTCAGGCTGGAGCCATTTGAAATGGTTCAATAAGACAAACCCGGTGCTTGTGTAAGGACGTTACGTAACAGATTCGTTACTTACCAGAGCGTTTATTTGTGGCGTTCGTCTTCAGTTAGCCTAGGGAATCTTGGATGAATTGGCGACAGAGGATATTACATTAAACATTTTAATATCGTATGATGGCAATGTCCAAAGCACATGACACTCTAATTGAGCACACATGTTTGAGGTGTGAATTATGAACACGTTAAGCATGTCATAAGCTAACATAAATCAGTCATCTAACATAGGATATTGTTTGAGCTGACCTAAGACGCGTATAGTCTATTACAATTAGGCTACATGACCCGTGGGCGCCATCTCCAGAAGAAACTAAGATCACACTCGTTTCTACCCGCAGATTAAAGGAATTCGGTGGGAAAAATGGTTCAGTAGACACTCACACAGCCATCCACCAGTGAATTTATAAAACAAAAAGATAAGATTGACTTAACATCTACAATTTTAAACGATTTCATTTAATGTATTTTGTTTAGACTACCTACAATAAGCCTATAGGCTACTGATACTGGCTTCAAATAGCGTATCTAATAGGCTACAGTGAACTAATATGTCCTATCGGATTTAATAGGCTACATTACGTTGTGTTGCGGTGTGCCGCTCTGCATAAAAATATTAATAAAGTAAAAATGTCACTCCTACTCGCATGAATAGCACACGCGCGCACATGGGTTCCTGCGGGCACGGTCAGAATCATAGCGTACTCGCCGCGTGAACGCTCATCTTGAACAACCAGTGTGCCCCTGTGAAGTCGGGTCTGTAGCCCCGCAGGGTGTGGGGGCGGGGCGCGGGTTAGCGGATGGGAAGGGTGGGGGTGGGGGGCGGAATGGGTAGGGGGCGGAGCTTCGACAGTCCTGCTAGGGCCGCCATTTTTGCGAAGGAAGAGAGAGGATCTAATTTCTAACAGTCGGCGTAGGTAGGGCAGTTTTAACGGTTCGGAACTGACTCAAATTCAATATTGGATCACCGTACACACCGGGAACAACGGACCGTAACCCGGAGAGAGTGTCTAGAAGGCAGGCTCGGGGTGTAAACACAGCACGGCTCTGACAGGGGTCCGCAGTGTGGAAACACAGTATTGTTTTGGTTGTGGAGGCTGAGGGAAAAGACTGGGTCTCACCCAGGACTCCTTTTGCTCTGTTCCCGTTTACTAGAGTGGACTTACACGGTAAGTACGGCTTCGCTGGACCTAACCTGGAAAGGGGACCGTTTATTAGGAGCTCATATACACAGCTTGCCTCCATTAGCTGGCTAGCTCCATCATGCCGATGGTTAGCTAAGGCTAGCCTGATAGCCGCCTGGCTGCCCGTATGCGGTTCTCGCCGTGAGCCCCGGGTCAGCGGGGCTCACGGCGGGCTGTGTCCACCCCGGGCTCGGCGGCAGCACGGCGGCGGTGCTCGCGGGTGAGCTCCAGGCTAGCTGGACTTGGCCAGCACACAACAGCACGGCTAGCATAGCGCGTGCACTAGCCCAGATTAGCTCCGTGCAGACTAAATGGGGCTGGAGACGTCACGCGTTCAAACACTTTACAAAATGTAGGCGAATTGACGCTTATCATCGCTGGATTTTATGTGCAACAGTGTTTGCACTACAGCCCGAGTCAATGATTGCGGCATATAGTTTGTCCTGACTAATGTCTTGTAAATGGCTGTACTAGCGGAAAACCACTGTCCTCAATTGGTGAAATAAAATATATTTATTTGGTGTTACTATACTACCGTATACAGATCTACGTTCAGATGCTTTTGTTGGAGTTAAAAGGCACACCGTCCATGTTGGTTACATTAGTCCAGCGAAGTGGCACAATGGCATCGCACGGCTGAATACTGCGCCAGCTTTTCAAATGTTTGTTTAGTTTGTGTCAAATAGATGTGTGTACTTTTGCCTGTTTAATTCACTAAACTCGCATATCGTCGTTATATCTTATAACCCCCGCAATGGATGAATGGATCGTACACGGAAATTGTGTAGTTTTTAAATTTGATTTATAACATTATGCTATTTTGGACTGAAATTGCACACTTGAGCCTTCAACAGTGGCCTATGACGTTTTTATACTATGTTTATATATGTATGTTGGGTTTTCTTTCTCTGCAAAACGCCACTGCTCGAATCCAGAAGACAGCACGGGAATGTACTAGTGTGTAAACGGCAACAGCCCGATGTTTTATTTATCCTGTTGGGGAGCCGTCAAGTTCAAAGTGAGCATCAGCTGTTATAACAGATTCAGTCGCTAGACCGCTAAGTAATGTAATCCTTTGTTATTCTGGACGCACGTCAAATGCTCACTATTGTACATATCTCGATGTCTTCGAGAAAGGGACATCTTAACTGTCCGTCTTATGGTGTGTAGAATGAACCCACGTCGGTATATCTTAATTTAGATTCAGCTTTGTTTGGCTCTAATGCTGCAAGCGTGGGGGAGGGGAACCTCAACTTGGGTACGGTACAGCCAACGTGATGTCAAACCCCAGTCGCAGAGTATTTAACTTTAACCCCGTGGAACAATGGCATTTATTTCAACGTAGTGTTAGTTCTTAGTCGGCACGGACGTGCCCGAGGGTCGAGAGTCACTTGCCTGCCGAGAATACATCATAATTAGATTTTAACCGCGGTCGCTGACTTCACGCTACCCTGTTGCGCGGATCCTCCACGTCGAGTCAAATAATCCAGTTGTGGGTTATTTTAGCGGTTAGCTTCGACGTGGATAGAGGCCGAGACCAATTCGGTGTTCTCTTCCCTGATATCGTACTTCGTGTTTATAACGGCTCACTGTTAACACGGATGTCTTGTGACCGCACGCTAGATTTATCTGCAACTAATGCGCTACTGGGAAAATTGTCTTTCCACATCTAGCATGCGTTATGTCTCTGGAGGCCCTGGTCGGAATTGCTAGCACATTAGCTTACTGTCTTCGACTAGTTCACCGAAATCTTATTAGCACCATCACAAAAACTGTACCGACAGGGTGATACTTAAGGACGAGTGTGTGAGAGACGGCTGAATGCATTCGTGGGGGCTCTCTTCGGCTGGTGAAGCTCCCCCCGGCCAAACGAATTTCTCGCCGTCCTTAGAAAAGAGCCAGGAAAATGGCGACCGGACTAGGCTGTTGTGGTAACATAATAGCAACGTTTGTACCTCCCCACCCCCTGTCGGCGGAGCTCACTGCAGCGCCGCCCGACACACTCGTTGGAAAGCAACTACACAACACTTGTGTTAGTGTCGTTTAGCTTGTGGCAGGCAGCACATGCATAACTGCGTTTAACCACATACCAGAAGCTACAGTTTGGGCCCTGTTATACACATTAGACACTGGATCTCCATTGATAACGTTACTGTACCTCATAGGTTTAATTCAGAGCCAGGTAGATTTGACAAACGTGCTCATGTGCCAATTGCTTTCATGCTCTCATAGATGTTGCAGAAAGAAGTGTTTTCATCTGAGTGAAATGCAAATGTCTGACTACATGAATACATACAGTGCTGTAAAGTGCAAATGTATAAAAACACCTTTTGTGTGGATAATATAATTCGATTCCTCACCTATCCACAATTTCTTCTGAAAGAAATGTTAACTGTTACTCATTAGACTCGGCCTCAACACTCACGTCTAGCGTTTTCATTTGTGCCTGTCATCCCATGTACTGTAATAGAATTACCCTGAGGTCCACCTAGTGCTCCATAACTAAACCTTCAAATGGCCAGGAATGGAGGTTAATAATTAGTTATTCTATTTAGTTAGTTATTCTATTTTAAAGGTCATGCTATGATAAATGAATACATTGCTCTCATGCAACATATTAGGTCTTATTTGAATTAAGTCATGCAGCTGTTGCTAAAACAGCTGATTGATGTCGAGCAGGCACCTGTTTGGCCGTCCTACAACCACACAGGTGCCTGCTCGGCTGATAAGGCAGCATGCAGTCTTATTCTCACTGTTTGTTTGGCGATGTGGTGCTAAAGTGGCCGTGTATGAGTTGGTGTGACATTGCGCCAAACATTTGTGAGACAGTACAATCAGCTGGAACTCTGTAATCAGAAGAGCTGCCTGTTAATGATGAGCGAGCCACTGCAGAATGCCTCTTGTTTTCCTGAACGCAGACAAGGGCCTCCATCTTGTGAGGACGGGCCATGAATACTAGATGAGCAAGGGCCCTACTGTGCCTAATCAGAGGCTTCTACATAACATGCAGGATCCCTAGCCACGCCACTTGCTCTCTTAAAGGGACAGACGCATCCACTCTTTGAGAGCAGTTGCTGTTTGTAGCTTTCTCCGGGAACTAGTTTTAAAAGCTTGGTGTTGAAGGTGTCATAAGCTAATACACCTTTGGCCAATTTCACAAATACTGAACATTGTTGAAAATGATCCGGTATTTCTACACTAACCTGGTTTGTAAATAGTAACTCAATTATTTAAACCGCTCGCAATAACAATACCGCTTGAATTCGCCATGCGTTTCTATGTACGGGGCAGCGCTTCTGAGGGAGTCTTGGCAAGCGTTCTGGAGACTGAATGACTAGCACTGCCTTTAAATTAGCACTTGGCTAATGGCAGACTGCATTTCCCCACTGGATCTGAACAACTGACTGCTGTCTGCATCCCCCACAGCCAGTGGTGGGTTTCAGGTGACCCCACCCCTACATGTGATGTAAACACAATAAAAACATCCACAGACCAGACGCTTGAGCAACAATGTGGCCCGAGAGCTACTGCAGATATACCAGACACAGTTTGGGGGGGGGGGGGTTAAAGGTGGAGTCAGTCATTGTAGAAGTAGCGGGTTTATATTTGATATTTTATCAAATCTAATTCACGTCTCCATTCAGCGCCACAGGGTGCCCCCTCAAACCCCCCCCCCCCTTCCCTCCCACACACACACACAATGGACACACATTACAATGGCTGGAATGGTGTTGTGTGGTGTGGTCTGCACCACTTTGTTGGTTTTCCCATTTTAAGAGCCTGGGCGTGTAGAAACACCAGAGCATTATTTTATTTATTCATTTATTTTTCAGCGCGCACACAGAACATGTCTAGTGGGCCGTGAGGGGAATATTACCTACATTTGACAAAAGGTGTATTTGATTATAATTGCAGACTAGCTTAGATAATGTTTTTTAAATGACCACCGTGACTTGGATGAGAACCCCGGTCTAACGTTTCCCCAGGGCCCCGGGCACCTGGGAGACTCTCGGGGCCCTGGGACCCGTTGCCGCTGCTAGCCGGACTGTGGGTTTGCCTCTGGTCTAAGGCCCCTCTGGCCTGGGGGTCTGGGCCCTGGTTGTGCCCTCTGGTCTGGGGGTCTGGGCCCTGGTTGTGGCCCCTGGCGTGGGGCTGCCTTCTCCTCCAGCAGGTGACTTTGTTGCTGAGACTGCAGCAGCCCTGCTTCCTGTTGCTACTGCTGCTGAAGCACAGCTGTGTTGTGTGGCCCAGTGCATGCTGGGAGATGGTGTTGGAGGGGGGGGGCATAACGTCATCCTGAGCCAGACGTGTAATTGATCATGGAACACTGCTGTAATGGGCCCTGGGTGGGTTTTACTGGACTGTTGCCTCTGTCGACACGGTAATGCTCCTTCCCCCCCACAGCGCTTGGGCACACTGGGTTATGGGATGCGTAGTTCCTTCGCAATTACAATATGTGTACATTCTTGTACCTTTTGACTTATATCTGTTTTGTTTAAATATTGTTTCTGGTCACGATCATTCTTGTAGCTGGATGACTTGGTTCCAGGCTTAAAATATATATAAATGTAAGGATTTTACTAAATGTCTCTGGTACTGACCGTGTTGGAGTGACCGCTCCGTCATGTGACCATGCTGACTGACAACATGGTTGTCTCTCTCTATCTGCCTCTCTCTCTCTCTCTCTCTCCCCCTTTATCTCTAGCTTCTTCCACCACCACACACACCCAGAGCTGATATATTGTCGTCTCACCTTCAGAGAGACAGAGAATCCGGGTGTCTCTCTCCCTGTCTGTATTTTCAGCGAGTGTTGTTGGGCTACGTCATTACGGTTGGGGGGGGGGGGGCATC
>JAODUK010080545.1:0-15502 GCA_027564635.1 Typhlichthys eigenmanni
CATGCATAACAGCCTAATGTTAATAGCTTACTACACTGAATGCAACACTAACTATAAACGGGATTTTACAACAAATAATTGTCCTTGCGAGTCACGGCAGGAAAATAACACTAGACAAAAAGTATTACATTTCTGTAAGTAGTATCAATAAATGCGTTTTTTTGCCTGAAACAAATACTGTCTTTTCCCTTTATTGTCTTCTCAAAATACATCAGAATGGTTTGTTTACCTTATAAAATCACAAAACATGTCATCTGGGGGGCGCTTCTCAGATCATTCGATTGGATAACAGGATAAAAACACCGGGTGCTTTTCTGCTCCGAGTTGAATATTTTTAAACAGCCAGCGTTTAAACGTGAGGCGCCCAGGGCGCATAAGCATTGCACAAAACGCTTTCTGAACATAGAAAACAATTGAAAAAAGACGCCTCTCACTGCATGAAGCGCATCCTGTGTGACGAGGCCTTAGAGTTTGTTCCTTGAGGTCGTCTCCAGTCCCTGTGAAAGCCACAGGTTACACGCAGAGATAATGGCACACTGTACTGGAGGAAATACGCCGTTTGAATATCGTCTTATTCTCCACAACAACGAGTGAAGGAACGCTTTCCTTTCGTTTGCCTCCATATGGGCATTTTAAGAGCAGCCTTAGTATTTCTTTCTTTAATAAAGCAAGCGGCCACATTGGGAGAAACCATTCTGGTCGCTGATCTCAAGGTGGCTCTCTGCTCTTCACCCTGTGTGCTCCAACATACATCACAGTGTCGGTGTGTTGTTTGCTTTCAACCCCCCCCCCACCCCCTCCACACCTTCCCGTCACTCAGCTGGTGACTGATCCTGTCTTTGGGTTCAGTATATAGGATAGGATAGGATTCTCACCCAGAATCCTATCTAGTCGGGGGAGGGAGGGACAAAACGTGAGAGGTTTCGCGGTCAAACGCCAACCGTCCTGTCTGAGAATCTCTTTGATCCCCAAAGCCTCCCGCTTTCCCTTTTCCCAGTTGTGTACGCAACTTAAAATGAACAAATCTAATGCAGAGGGAGGAATTTGTCGAAATGAAGCCCGGTTCCTCGAAGACATGAAAGTCTTCAGAGCGTTTCACAGTGGAGTATTCAGTGGCTGTGGGAGCTGTATCATTGTCCTGTTGACTCCTGCGACTGCTTTGATCAGTGGACCTTGCTGCTATTCCGTGCCAAATTGCCATGTCACAACAAGTCATCTGTCCGACTAGATTTCCTCGAGGAAAAACAGTCGCGCCGGCTTCTAAATACCATTAGTAAATCTAAAGCGGTTACATCTTTATCAGTGTAAAGCTCTGCTTGAGTAAATTACTTGTATTACTGGGTTGATAACATTATGACCATAGGGCCATCATCAGTGACGCTGTCAGGATGGGGGGCAACCAGTAAAGTTGTCCCGGGCCCAATTGGCCAGCTCAAACATAATTACTCATCTTTACAATGAAATACTATTGAGACAGTTGCACTGGTATTAAATACAAGAATTGCGTTGATGAAGTTAATTAATGCTTTCTACAAAGCGCACTAAATCTATTTAAAAAAAATGCTTGCCTATGCCCTTCAGCCAGGACAGGCCGGATCACCTGCTATCATTTGTCTAAAGGGATCTAGCTCAAAATATTGACTTTAAGGACATGATCAGTGAATTCCCAACAGCTAGGAAACAACCAACCATATCACGTAGGCTACAGAAAAGTGAGTGAGCACGACCACTACTAGTAAACTATTTTGTCCTTTCATTTTGCTGTATGCATTTTCTGACAGTTTGTTTAATCTTGTCTGCTACTTTGGTTATGCATGGGGAACAAAAATGACATCATATATTTCCTGTGTTGAAAACAGTGGTTTGAAAGTGGCCTAGCTACGAACTAAAACACTTAACAATAAAACGTTATGACCTGTTCTTGGATAGTCATATAATGATTTATTCTAACCCATGATTGGGGTTCTAAAAATGTTAAGTTCTATCCCTGGCCCTGGGATTCTTGTCGGCATCCCTGATTCCTGAATCTAAGAATTAGAATTATCCAAATACTACTATAGTTTCTTGGATATTCTATTGTTCTTGGCATTTTTGTGTCACATTATAGCAGGTTAAAAATATTGTGTTAGCTCTTAACTGTATTGCAAAATAACCTCTGAAAGCAATATGTATAATGTTTGCATATCTTTTCTTTTGATATTCTTTCCATGACAGGAAAGCCATTCTTAGGGGAAACATTTCCCCACAAAGGTGTCCAGGCTCCACCTTGCTTTGGTGGTTACCATGGCGCACTATATCAGATAATACTGAAGCAAATGTTCTTTATTTCTTCTATGTCCATGTTTCCATGTCCATGTCAGTGCAGGGTTCCTATCAAAATATGTGGGCTTGTGCATCACAGCAGAATACAATATATGTTGATTCCAGCATGTTCATAATGGTCAGGTCACAACGCTTAAGCAGATACCTAAACCATGTTTCCTTCGCTAGTGTGATGCTGATGCAACAAAAGGTATTTCTAACAAAAACAACACACATTGTGATTAAACTTAGAGCCAACAGTATGGCGTTGGTAGGAGTGTGTGTGCAGCTTAAAAGCCATCTCTTGAATACGGCATATTACATTACATCTAGCATGTCATTTGTGGGACACTTGGGTGGAAAATGTCTCCTCGGGGAGCAATCAGACAGACTCCAGCTTTGTCAAAAAGTCTCCACCGCTTATTTCCGAGACGCCTGGAATGAGTGGAAATCCAACCTTTAACAAAAAGGTTGGATTTCAGCGCAGTTGCACTGATAAGCAATTGATTAACCTTTTCCATTTTAGATGTTCAAATTAATTAAAAGTAATTCAGTTCCACTGTAGAGAAACTGACACAGGATTCCATTATGGCTAATGCACAGCTAATGCAATAGGATAATGAGTTAGTTTAAACAGCATACTTATGTCATCTTAAAAGCAATTAAACAAATGCATCTGGTAATTTTTGGTATAATACGAAGGTGATACATAAGATCTGTTTATTCTTGAATAGTATATTATTTATGTATTAACTTTATAATATATCTAGATGTATGCCATTCTTAATATTACTAATGCTCTATATTTTATTTACATTTTTCATTTCCTCATCCACACGTTGCACTTCTAATCAAGACTGTAGCTAGCTGTCATTGTTACCTAGTGACACACACCGTATGACACGTCCAAGGAAGATGTTAGGATGTGCTCGGTCGACAGTGGTGCAGTTGGTAGAGTGTGGAGACCGAGAGGTTGCTGGTTCAAACCGCCGCTAAGTCCTGACCAAGTGTCAAGATGTCCACTGTATTTTCAGTGGACATCTTTCTTTATAACGTTCTGAAGAAACGGTTGCGAAAGCTCGTTTGTTTACACTAAAGTCACGTTGTTTCTTGCTGGATATTAACGAGATTTCCGGTTTTGGAATTCAGGACTGGGTTATTCGGGAATAGAATCGGTTGGTGTGTGGGGTGCTGTTTTGGCCAGATTGTTGCCCTCAACACACATAACGATCAACACAGTAAAAACATATTTTTAACTGTCGTTAGGTGTGTGGTTTCTTACGTTTTGTAAATTGTTAGGGTCATCTAGTGTGTACTTGGTGTTTGAATGGGTGAGTGAGGCAATACTGTACAGCGCTTTGAGTGGCCGGAAGGTTAGAAAAGCGCTGTATACATTTACCATTTAACCAGCTTAAGATATCAAAATGCAAGGAGATATTTGGTGAATTGACAAAGTATATTAGCTTACAATTAGCTGGCAATAGCTGACTACCTTTAGGGCCTGTGTCCACCAAATGTGTTCTAGTGCTGAGAGCGCCTACTTTCAATACAAATGCATACACCTGGTGCTTTCAGTTAAAAACGGTTAAACTTTTGGAACAGCTCTAGAGTCGTCAATGTCAATGCGTTTTTTTGTTTTGCAGCCTAGCAACAAACGCTGGAGAAAAGCGCTCTGCGACCTAAACAGCCCTGTCAACACCCCCGATCCCCAATCTAATAAAATAGTGTCTACGGCACCGTGAGGGGCGGCTCAGAGGGTGACCTGGGAAGTGAGGGTGTGTGTGTGTTGAGGGGGGGCATGGCACGTAACTCTTGCCCCCCACCGAGACCCTGGCAGGGGGCAACAAAGCACAAAGCAGCCGTTTCTCTGCAAACAACCGCCGGTCATTAAGCACAATTTGTCTGGTTTCCTCCAAGGTCCTTATAAGCTTGTCGCTCCACTCGGCAGCCATCTTTGAAACGACTCAGAGCAGTTATGAGGAAGACCCTGATGAATAGAATGAGAAGAAAGCCAGAACTGCCCTTTCAAGGGTCACTGGGACATAAATGCACGTATACAGTCTCCAGTCAAATCTAATAAAAACAACTTAAAACATTTGGTGACCCAAAATATTGTTTAAAAAGGCATTTTCCTCACAGGTTATACTTCTACTACACATGTGCAGCAGGAGGCTTGCGTCAGTGCATATGATTGGTAAAATAGGTTAAAGGTTGAGTATGTCATCTTGGGGAAAAAAAGGATAATTAGTGCTGCTGCCCCTTGCGTCAAGCATCATTCAAAGTACACGTGACCGCGCACTGATTAGGCTACTGTAGGATCAGTCCACTGTAAGCATCCAGTGAAGCGCTTACTTCTTTATTGTTAATGGTGGGGACAAGTCTGATAGCGTCAAAAGGTCAATGTTGCCACTAACTCCGCTCCCCAAAGTAGACTCGGAGTTGACATTTGCAGCGCAGCGAGTTACACATTTTAAACGAGTAAACGCTCCGTAATGTTCACAACTGCTCTGCTTTGGGTTTATGTACAGTAGGCCTACAACTACATTTAATATCGTAAATAAAAAATGTCAGTTTGTCAAATTTCTGTCAGGTTCCTGTGTTTGTTTACCTAGGCTATAAGTTAGGCTAACTAGCTTGTTGATGGGGGAATGGTAAGCTGCGGTATTTAACAGAGACACTTTATAAGGACGCACAGCTTTTCAACACAGCAGTACGGGTATCGGTATTACAATACAGACATAGAGAATGAATATATAACGTGAGGTTTTCATTACTTGTTTGTCCAACTTTCCACGAATAACTGAGCGGGATTCGTCTGGTCGGTACTCTGCCTTTTTGGTACGGTAGACCTACTGTAGCTCCATCTCCGAAGAAGAAGCGGCCTATTATAATGACACACACACACACACACACACACACTACCAGCTAAGCACACACACACACACACACACTAACAGGTAAGCACACGCACACACACACTACCAGCTAAACACATGCACACACACACACACACTAACAGGTAAGCACACGCACACTTACACTCTACCAGCTAAACACACGCACACGCACACACAAACTAATAGGTAAGCACACACGCGCACACACACACACACACGCACACACACACACACTAGCAGCTAAGCACACAGACACACACACTCTCTGCCAGCACCCCTGCTGCCCTGGCAAACAGTGTCTCTATAGAGCGCAGAAGAAGAGGTTCCTGGTCAAACAGTGTCTGTTTAGTGCGCAGAAGAAGAGGTTCCTGGTCAAACAGCGTCTCTATAGAGCGCAGAAGAAGAGGTTCCTGGTCAAACAGTGTCTGTTTAGAGCGCAGAAGAAGAGGTTCCTGGCAAACAGTGTCTCTATAGAGCGCAGAAGAAGAGGTTCCTGGTCAAACAGTGTCTCTATAGAGCGCAGAAGAAGAGGTTCCTGGTCAAAGTGTCTGTTTAGAGCGCAGAAGAAGAGGCTCCTGGTCAAACAGTGTCTCTATAGAGCGCAGAAGAAGAGGCTCCTGGTCAAACAGTGTCTGTTTAGAGCGCAGAAGAAGAGGTTCCTGGTCAAACAGTGTCTGTTTAGAGCGCAGAAGAAGAGGCTCCTGGTCAAACAGTGTCTCTATAGAGTGCAGAAGAAGAGGCTCCTGGTCAAACAGGGAAGCAGGAAGCCTCCCGGAGACAAAGAAAACAGCAACTTCCTGTTTGCCTTTCCCAGCAGCCACGCGTGCTCGCACAGCGCCAAGCTAACGTGTAGCGGCGGTGTTAGAGATAACAGGAGGTGTCGACAGCTTATCATGCCCATAAAGTCATTATAGGCCCCTCCCCCACCCAACACCCCACACACACTGTCTCCCCTCCTGCCCGTTTGACACTGTGGAGACATGTCCATCTGTATCTGTGTCTCCATGGCAACAAGGCATCTTCCCCCTTTGGTGCTTCCTAAAGCAGAGATCTGTGGGTTCCAATTGTCTTTCATTCTCAGCAGTGTGTGTGTTTGTGGGGGGGGTCCTATTTCAAGCCATCAGCTGAGCAGATGTCCTAGCTATAATTTTGACCTTCCCATTTGTCAGTCACAGATATGAATAATGATAATAATATTAAAAATAATAATGATTCACTTTATGCAGAGGTCACGCTACATGACGTTAGCCCAGTTTCCTGCCGCAGACGGAAGCTCCAGCTCGGAGGGGAATCACAGCTGGCTCCCCTGTAGTGTGCGAGCGCCAACGTGAGCTGAGGGTGTCGGGGACATGTGGGTGATGCAGAGCCTGACTGGATATTTAGCAGGTTAAATATCTTGACATGTCGGGGAGTCCCAATCCTGTAGTGTCAACGGTGTTGTGACTGGTATGGACAACAGCGACGGCCTACAGCCAATGAGAGAGCAGGACAAGGGTGAGATGAAACCAAGGGGGGAGGAGTGATAGCCTTTGTAATCATTTGAACAGCTTGAAGAAACACGCAGATACTGGAGTAATTCTAGTCTTTCAGACACATTTGAATTACTTTAAACAATTCTAACCACATAAGTGATGGGAAATGTTATTGAAAGAATGTACCGGCTCCTTGCTAACGAGGTGGAATGCTACTGGAGGGATAGGCCTTTATGATTTCCGAGCTCCAGTTTGACTTGGTCGTGTGGAGCATCTTGTAGTGTGTGACCCCCCCTTGTCGCCGACCAGCCACGTGGTGTGAATCACACAACGCCGTCAAGACACCCGATTACAAGACAGACAGTCGTGTAGTGTGTGCTGCACATGGCACACACTCACTCACATATAAAGACACACACGCAGGAGAGGGTAACGTGTCTACGATAGTCTTGTGTCGTTCGTTCTAGCGCGTGAAGGAAACAGCGACAGAGTGGGAAGAGTAGAATGGTAAATGGACTGCATTTATATAGCGCTTCAGTATGGAGCAGATCGCTCAACATGCACGCACGCACCCCTCCCAGCTGAGCGGAGTGACGGCAGGTGATGGGGGATGAATGGAGCCTTCCCATGCTGCAGAAACACTTGTTTAATATGGTGGGGGGGGAGAGAGGGGTGTATTTAACGGGAGGCAAGTCAAATATAAACATAAGGCTCGAGTGCATCACTCATCTGCCTTGTGAGTCAACACTCATGAGGTCACACGGTTGCCGGTGCCAACCTCACACACACACAGTATGCCACCAAGTTTGGTATAAAAGGACCTTATTTATTTCTAGAAAAAACGGAGAGCCTGTCCTTTTTTCCATGGAAGACACCTCCCAGCGTGGCAGACTGAGCCCCCCATCCCCACCCTTACCCCTTGAGACGTGTCAAAAACAACCTGCTAGAAAACACTTAGGACACTTCTCCGCTGCAGAAATAAACACCAGCCAATTAGGGCTCATATTTTTGGAACAAATTAACTGCCGCCAAGTTGGTAAAAATATAAATGGAGCGAAAGAGGTTCATCACAATTGCATTGCACATGTCCACAGTATCTCACGTGTTGAATAATCAACATGTATAATAAGCGAACATAATATCCACGTTTACGAGGCGATGCTATTTAACTCTGTTATCTGGTCAATTATTAAATGATATCACACTGGCCTTGAGTAGAGAGGTGCAAATGAGGAGGTGCGTGTTGGGAAAAGCCAACAGAGGTAGATGGACCTGGACTCAGGAGGTACATAGAGGTCCCTGTTCATGGATGAAGTCATGATGTTCTGGGCCCAGGCACGCTGCACACTGCCGCGTATCAATACACGGCCTTCACTGCAAATCTTGTTTATGCCAGGACCAACCCAGAGAGGACTAACCTATTTAGACACCCACCAAACAAAAGGTACCGGTAATGTCATTTTCATTCCAGAATCTATGGTGTGCACACAGCTAAATGGCATTTCATCCAATCAGGAACAAGTAGGCTATTTTGTCGCAAGCTTACTCACAACCAACCAACAACAATAGTAAAGTGGTGTATAGTAAAGCGCGGAAGCCTTTCATATTCTTCATTCATTCAGTGGCTGTTTGAAATTTCAGTGACTCACTCATTCCCCCTGTGTCCCACAGTTTAAAAACCACTGCCTTAAGTTATGCTAATGCTAACTTTAGTGTTAGCATTAGCATAATGCTCACAGGTAAAGTAATGGCCACACATCGTCAGTGATGAAGTTATACAGGATGCATCCCTATTGGCTGGCGAAGGCCAAGGTTTGCACTAGCACATAGTACGCACCGGTTTTTAATTTCACTGTTTAAAACTACTTCAAATTTGTTTCAAAAATAATACCACAGGGTGTTACAGGAGAGTACTTCTGCTTTAAACTGTGTCTTTGGGGTTACCATGATGGATAGATAATGGTCTATCTATGGTGGTCGTCTCCCAGCCTTAACGTCATGGGTTTGAATACCGCAGTTAGCATACCTGTAAGCATACTTGAGCAAGATGTACAGTTACTGTGCTCATTGTTGCTTAAGTCTGCTTATGGCCAGTTCAAATAATAGGGTAAAGATGCTTACAGGTTATGAACCAATGACCTGGTTGAGAGCAGGTTGGGTCCAATGAACCAATGAACACATTTATTATCCACTAACTAACTAACTAAAGATCTACAAACCCAAATATAAATTTAAGATTAAAACACTAAAAGTCCTTCTACACAAGGACATTCACTTTAGCCGTCTGGGCGTTTAAATAGCTGTGAGATATTGCACACTTAATAGTGTGTGTACTATTTGTCTGCTGTCTACTAAACCTTTACAGAGACTACTGTGTATGGAATAAACACACACACACACACACACACACACACACACACACACACACCATGAATGTTGTGCCTTGAGCACAGCAAAACTGTATGAGCATGGGAAAATCAAACTAACGGTTCTAATTAAACTGCTTGTTAAACACCAGCGATCATTACAAGAGTGTGCTTCTTGTCCAGAAGATGGATGAGTGGAGTTTGACAGTTGGAAAATACTACCTTCTGTTTTTTTGTGAGTTATTGTTGGCTTTCCGTTGAAGTCTGCAGCCCACTTAAGGCCTTCTCTCGTTTTCGCTAGACCGTCTTATATATTTTTTTACTCTTGACTGAGCTGCCTGGTTTGATTAAGGTCAATCAGTTAATAAACCTCGATTGCCAACAGCTGTAAATCAAAATGCACAAACAATAGTGTTAATGGGGCTGTGAGACACTAAAACATGCTTTTATAAATCACCTCTGAATGCAAATGTCCCGGGAATGAGTACATTCTTCTAAGTGTGAGACATACAAATGTTCCATGTGTTGTTAAGAGTTTTACAATTATCACCTTTACTGCAGTCAAAGGTAGCGATTAACTGTAAATTGGCTCTCAGTGAGCCTGTGTTACAGTGATTGTTTGTTTTAGGGTCGCGGAGGAGTGGAAAGGGTGCTTAACAAATGACCAAATTGCACACCTCCAAGGCGCCAGCGCAAACACAAACACATTTCATCTGTCTCAGGCTTCCATTAGTCACTGGTGGGAAACATGTGAGTCGATAGCGTATGCTGTTTTCTGGGGTTCCCAGTCAGCTGTTTTCATTGCCAGATTGCCACCAGTGACTACATTGAGTAAATACTACTGTGTATACACTGTACATCAACCCATATTTGAATGAGAGGAACTATAAAGTTATTCTTAATCCATTATCGCCTCAGTTGTGTTATAGCGGTCACTAGAGCCAGCAAGTTCAGCTTCATGTAGCTATGTAAAAGAACCTTTTGTGTAATACTGATTTCCACCACAAGGGCAATTTACAGTAAACACAAATTGAGAAGTGCCACTATAAGGGTTAGTTTTTAAATGTTTGTATATTTCTGTTTATTTACCGACTAACTTGAGCTTCATACTTTCAAATCAAACACACGTTAGAAAGTCTCCCTGCATGATGTGAAATACACGATAGCCTTTTGTGAAAATGATGAAAACAGCTCTTTCAACAATGTGGGTTGGGTTATTTTCAGGTAAGGGTCGGCACTGTTAAATTCCATTACATCTATGAAATTGCTAGAGGAGAAAAATGTGTATCAAGATGAGTCCAGATGAATTACATGAAAGTTGATATTTCCACATTTGAGTACATCACAGGCGATCACAGGAAATTACATTGAAAATGTCCACCTATTCCTTTGCACCAAGCGAGTCGTATTATTTTGCGGACAAAATCAAGAGAACGACTTCGCCCTTGCTGTTGTGTGTGGGTGTGCTTCCCGAGGTGCTCGGTTGCCTGAGCGTGCGTTTTCTTGGTACCTGTGTTGGAGGTGTCTGCCAACAAGGTCTGTTTTTACTCCCTGAATGAGAAATCAGCAGGGAAGACTCCAATAGCCTCAAACATATTCAGGTTCAAGGCATATCCTTAAGCACAGGTCTCAAGGACCAGCCCCTGATATAAGGCCATAAGGCTTATGAGTAAAGGAAACGAACAGTCTTTGGATTACTTTAAGAATGCAAACTCCCGTATTAGTCTGGCGTCTGTCTTTTTAAAGGTGAATATTTCACTTTCACAATATCCCTGTGGTGAAACAGTAGGAGGGGATTATCTGAAACAAAAACAAGTCCCAGTTAAGTCAGACTTAATTAAATAGAAACATATTCACATTTCATATCTGTCACTTCTCAAATAAATTTGACTATACAATGTGAAAGTGTATTACCATGCATAACGTACCATTTCCATAAACCTGTAAATGTTATGTTGTAAATGGAATGCAATATAAATGTAAATATATTGTATACATATTTTTTATCTCTATGTATTCCAATATGCATATTTCAAAATTAGTGGGCATGAAAGCAATGATTTCACCATTTAAAAAAAACAAAAAAAAGGCTCTTATAGCATATTGAATGCAATGGATAAACAAGAGGGTTTTATGATTTATCTCATGTGCTGGTCAGATGAAAATACAACATTAACGTTTTCCAGACTTTTCACCATTCATTTTAACGTAACTTGAGTGCTTGTGGGAATTGGCTCATTGAACATGAACCAGCGATGTGTTTATCTATGTGGCTGGTTTGTGGCTAAAGCCTTCCATAAAATTATTTTCAAATAATGATTTCTAGAGTGTTTGACTTGAGAGGGTTGCAGATTTTGAGCTCAGTAAAAGCTGTTTATTTAGGGATTTAATGTCTATTCTTTGTGAATGTTTGAGAAGTTGCTATGGCATTGTTGTTGAAATTGTTCTACTTGAAAAAAGTAATGATGCAAAAACGAACTTCAAAACATTACAAATAAATAATACATAATGCAAATAATAGAACAACTAGCCTATACAACAATAGCAACAATAATAAGTTGACCATATGTTAACTTAGAAATTGCATTCAAGCCTTGAATCTTTTAAGATGAATGTTAATGGACCAAACAACCGACTGACTATGCGGATTCAGCTTTCTGCCAGCGGATAGGTATGGGTGGCAGAAATACCGATAGAGGGCGAAAATATTGCAAACACGTTCCCTCATCCGCCGATCACGCCCCTTTTGTGAGAGGAGGCGTCTTGTGTGGAGTAGGAGGGTCGGGGGCTCCTCAAACGAACCCACATTCAGTTGACTGTATGAAATACATCTTGATCTGTGAGAATATAACTCGGCTGCAGGTTACATGATTACGACTTTCCAACGGGAACGAATGGGAAAGAGCCATGCAGACACCGAGCGAAGGAAACTTGACAAGAAGGGAAACGCACTCCAGCGCGTATCTCGCGGCGCGGAAAAGCAACTGAAAGCTCCGCAGGAATTGGCACATTAAAGATGTCACCGTTATACGTCTACGAATCTGGCACGGAATTCCGCTGTGACGTCTAATCAAGAGGTACTTTTTGGAGCGGGATACTCTCACTGCTGTGATAAAACGTGCAGTATCGGCGCACGCGTAACGTTCTGGATAGGACTGGCGCGTAATTGCGCACTCTGGAAAACATTTCTCACCTTTTTAAAAACGGGTTCACCGCAATATTCCCGTTAAGTCTTCTGTCTAGATAGGCGTATATTGACCAAGCTGCTACCCAGATATGGACCCACCTCGGACGTTTGTGGCCATGTACCTGTTGGTCTTGTCTCTGGGTCTGCTCGTGGGGAAAGGGATGGGTCAACACTACTATCTTCTCCGCCCCATCCCGAGTGACAGTTTGCCCCTGGTGGAATTAAAGGAGGACCCCGATCCTATGTACGACCCCCGGGAACGGGACCTTAACGAAACCGAGCTCAGGGTCCACCTGGGAGACTTTGACGGCCGCTTTCTGTCCGTTTCACCCCCCGAGGACAGGCACGCCGGCAACGACAATCTCGGCGAGGAGGACTACGAACTCCATAAACCTAGCGGCGTCATGCCCAAGGAGATCCGGGCGATGGACTTCGATGCGCAGATGGGCAAGAAGAGCAAACCCAGCAAGAAGCTCAGGCGCCGGCTGCAACAGTGGCTGTGGGCGTACTCCTTCTGCCCGGTGGTGTACGCGTGGAACGATCTCGGCGCCCGGTTCTGGCCGCGGTACGTCCGCGCAGGCAGCTGCCTTAGCAAAAGGTCGTGCTCCATGCCAGAAGGGATGTCGTGTAAACCCGCTAGCTCGGCTCACCTGACGGTGTTGCGGTGGAGGTGCGTGCAGAGAAGAGGCGGGTTCAAGTGCGCCTGGATCCCGGTGCTTTACCCGGTGATCACGGAGTGCAAATGCTCCTGTTCTACTAACTGAAACCGAGACTCTCCGACGAGAATAAATCAAGCTCCTTTTTGTTTTGTTGTGATATTTTCTCAAGTTTCACATGCACTACCGAGTGTAGGAATGTATTTCATGTCTGTGAGGTGACTTTTAAGATATGTGTGTATATATTACGTTCGCTGTACGAAAATCAGTATTACGTGTAACCAGAGAGTCTACTTTATTTGTAGATAATATTGGTTAAATATATTTTATATTTATGAATACCAAGAAGGGGCATGGCAGTTTATTTTCCTTTGTGGATAAACACAAAGCGACCTCAGCGATAAAGGTGGAGAGATTGTTTTTATTTAGCAGATGATAGCCTACAGCTGTATATTGGCGAGTTGTTTTATCATGTAAATTAAGAGTATACTGCTATTTATTCTTTATATTCGTCTAATAAAAATGACACTGAAATTAATGTATGGGTTCTTAATTATTTACCGGTGTCGCCGGCCACGGGTTTAGCTGCATGGGTCTCATATTTATTACGCATGGCGTCATTCTCAAAATTAACGCACGTACTGGCTGTTTACGACAAATGATAAGATCTCTGTTAAACATCACCTTTAGGGGCAAGGGTGGATGGAGACGTTCTTGCGGTGAAATGACATAAACGATGGCTTTCAGTTTCACGCCTAATCCTCGCCTTTTTATGAGAACGAATTTCTCTCACAGAAAAGGATTTGAGTGCGCGATATTTGTTTTGAGTTCGAGTTGTGCTGTTCGGGTTATCTGCCATTATCTCCATCACTGTAAAACCAGCAGGAGCGCTTTCAGAACAGTTAGGACCTCTGCCATTACAAATGGCGGAAGCGCAGATAAAGGAGAAGCTAGCTGGTGATTTATTGATCTAAAGGCTAAGCAGCTGTTTCTCACAGCCTCACAGCTTGCACACAGCAGGAGCTGGCTGAAGATGTTGCCGATAGAGCCGACAAGAGTATACAGCAGTTTTAAAGGGATAGTTCTGAATTCTTTGACACCCTTCCCAGTCTTCTGTATAAGCTATAACTCACCTTGAGTGTCTCCCCATGAGCGGTTATATTGGATGTCAACAGGTCTCAACTGCATTAGGCTGCAAAGGTTAGCTAAAACATAAGCAATGCAGTGAAAGGTATAAAGCCATTTGTATATGCTAACAAATTGAAGTTGCTACTTCATGAAGTAGATTTAGTTGCTTTTGCTAGGTTTTCTTCTAGATTTTCTTTGCATGTCACTTTGGACAGAGCATCTTCATGCCTTATAGATAATAAAGGATATGTGTATTGACTCCAATTATAGCTTTCTTGCATCAATATTAAGCCCCCCAGATCCATTAAAGAACCCATTATGTGCAGTATAGTTGCAATACATGTGTGACGTCTACACCTGGCCAGGATACCATGCAGCTCCACCCTCTAGATCATGTTCAGAGGCACCCCTAGTTTTACACACCTGTACCCAGGTTCTGAGTAGCCTGATTGCACACGTGCATTGTCCTCTGTGTATATATACCGCTCACTCCCTGCCATACTTTGCAAGTATACTTGTTTATTCTGAGCACCTGCCTTGTTTATTCCTGACACTTATCGCCTGACCTGACTCACGAGCCTGTCTTGTCTTTACTTTGTTATTAAACCTCCAGCAATTGGGTTTTTACTTGAGCCTTGTGTCGTGTGAGCCTCCTTGTTACAATATGACTTGGAGTTTATGACTTCTGTTGTTTCTCTAACACAAAGCTGATCTCTGTCTCTATATAGTGCAAATAGAGCTTAAATAAACAACAGTTTATTTATGAGAACAGTTTTATTCTGCAAACTGCACTGAATACATACTGCCAGTAGAAATTGTGACATCAGTACTGATCAAGATCAGCAAACAATGAATTATTGTAAGGATCCTTTATTAATTCCATATTGATAGAAACACTAATTAGTTATCAAGGCTTCAATAAAAGTTTAATCTAATTTTCCCTTTTTTCGCATGGTAGCAAAACGTTACATTTTAATTTAAAAGTAAATTGGTCAGACATACTACTGTGCATTGCAATGCAGAATATATAAAAGCAGGTTTAAAAGGCAGGGTCAGTCATTCTGGAGAACGTTTGCTAGCTTCAAGCTCAAATCAAATCAGTATCGCTCCGCGGTCCTCTGCGACGCCACCTCACACATCGAAATGCATTGTGAAGCAAAGCGTAGTGCACCGGCTTTGTTGATCCGAGCGGTGTTCACCGCCACATTGTTTATGTTCCTATTTACGGAGCCAGGGCTGTGTAGAAGTATCAGATCATTTTTTCAACACGCACAGAGAACTGTAAGATAGCGAAATGCAAGGAGATATTTGTTTATTTGACCAAAAAACAAGTTCCTTATATACATCTTCTCCCCCCCAGGAAGTTTTTTCTGAACTTTTGTTAAACTCTTGAGTCTGTAGCTTCCATACCTCAATATATCCATCCATCCATCCATCTTCATCCGCTTATCCAGAGTCGGGTCGCGGCGGCAGCAGCTCCAGCAGGGGACCCCAA
>JAODUK010080556.1:4201-15502 GCA_027564635.1 Typhlichthys eigenmanni
GAGAGATGTATAGGTTAGCGTGAAGGTAGAGATGTATAGGTTAGTGTGAAGAGAGAGATGTATAGGTTAGTGTGAAGAGAGAGATGTATAGGTTAGTGTGAAGGTAGAGATGTATAGGTTAGTGTGAAGGTAGAGATGTATAGGTTAGCATGAAGAGAGAGATGTACAGGTTAGTGTAAAGATAGAGATGTACAGGTTAGTGTAAAGATAGAGATGTACAGGTTAGTGTAAAGAGAGAGATGTACAGGTTAGTGTGAAGAGAGAGATGTACAGGTTAGTGTGAAGGTACAGATGTATAGGTTAGTGTGAAGATAGAGATGTATAGGTTAGCATGAAGAGAGAGATGTACAGGTTAGTGTAAAGATAGAGATGTATAGGTTGTAAATATATAAATAATAATGTAATATAAATAATAATGTAATATAAATAATAATGTAATATAAACTACTAACTAGAACAATAGGCCACAAACTCTAGGAACCCACCAGCCTATAAGCCCTCACACCCACACAGCTGGGAACAATCTGCTGATTGCATGTGGGTTTGTGGGTTCACATCAGCGAGGGAAAGTGAGGACGAGGGTGCAGCACCCCTGGGTTGGAGGTCAACACTAGTGCATCCATGTGTGTGTACGGGCCGGAGAGCAGAGGACATGAGATACAGGGACAACATGTCAACATTCAGCGTGACAGGGTGTTCAATGGGCTCCAGAGAGAGGGAGGGGGAAGGGGGTTGGGTTGTTGATTTACTAAATCTAAATCTAAATCTTGTAGCAGGTGCCCATCTACTGCTGCACAGCGGCTGTAACGTGAGGCTCATAGTCCACGTGCCTTTACTGCATGCTCCCCTGGGCTTTTATTCTCCATCCCCTGGAGTTCTATATAGTGATAAACGCTATTAGGTAAATACAGTGATATAATAATGACCTCTGGAAATAAAGATCCCCATTGGAACTTTAATGAGGAGATTATTTATGCTTTTCAAGTAATAGAATGGAAGCTCTGCTCGGCTCACGACCATGTCAGTGTAATAGGTGGCACTGCTGTAATCCTGCTTCTGTGAAGGAGCATCATTTTGCTGAGATGTTCCTGACAACTAAAGGTGCCCAGGGAGATATAAAGCATTAGGCGTATTATAAAGGCTGAATTAAAGGCTGCATATTATTCCAGTTCAAGTGCTTCACAATTAGCCATGGCTGTGACCCGCTGATGTCGCAGGTGATTCTGTTCTGCGTTTCAAGGCAATTAGGCAGCACCCAAACCTTTAGCTTGGGTCCCCTGCCAATCAGCATGGAAAGTGGAAGCCAATTAGCATGGCTGTCACCGTGACAACGTGGTAATTTGACAGGTTCTCGTCTTAAGTGACAGGTTGGTCCACTGACATGCCCTGCTATGGCTGTGCTTGTGCTCATGGCTGATACTGATATATTTATTACACACTGGAGTTATCAATGATGCAACGCTCCTTTTTCACTTATGAACACTGTTCATCTGCTCATGTTGTTGCTGTAGGTACATTTAGACAACAGCCAGATTATCTATCCACTGAAAAGATAATCTGGTGTTTCTACACAGCCCTGGCTCTGTAAATGGGAACACAAAGTGGTGCAGACTACACCACACAACACTATCCCAGCCTTGGCAATATGGGGGCGTAACTTCTGAGGGAGCACGCTATGTCATGCTCTAAAGTGAGAGGCATTTTGTTTTGATTGATATCAATATTCAAATATCAATCTTTCTCTAGAATGACCAGAACATTATCTCCAGACACTGCTGAGGGAGGCGGGGGGGCAACTCATCCCCTCCCTACCCCCCCGATCAGGACACTTTATAACTTGAGTTCCCCCAGGGCTTTGTTCCCTAACACAATAAAGACAAATCACACTCTCTCGCTCTCTCTCTCTCTTTCTTTCTCTCTCTCACGCGCTTTCTCGCTATTTCTCTCTCTGTCTCCCTTTTCTCATCCAGAGCATAGCTAAAACATTATATTTCTCATTGCTGTAATGAAAATGTTTATGATATTTCTGTGAGTATTTTCTTTTCTGACATCAGAATTATGATGTAGCGTACGACTAGCTGGCTTTTACTTGTAGCATAGCAGCTCCAGCCAAACAAGCTATATGTCTATGCCAACATTACACTTGTGTAACATAGCATTACACATAGCATTATCTTAGCATAGCATAGCATTACACATATCATTAGCATAGCATTAAACACAGCATTACACATACCATTAGCATTACACATAGCATTACACATAGCATTACACACAGCATTAGCATAGCATAGTATTACACATAGCATTACACATAGCATTACACACAGCATTACACATCCCATTAGCATTACACATAGCATTAGCATTACACATAGCATTAGAATTACACAGCATTAGCATAGCATAGCATTACACATAGCATTACACACAGCATTACACATAGCATAGCATTACACATAGCATTACACACAGCATTACACATAGCATTAGCATAGCATTGAACACAGCATTACACATACCATTAACATTACACATAGCATTAGAATTACACATAGCATTACACATAGCATTAGCATAGCTTTACACACAGCATTAGCATAGCATTGCATATCATTAGCATAGCATAGCATTAGCATATCATAACATTAGCATAGCATAGCATAGCATAGCTTTACACACAGCATTAGCATAGCATTGCATAGCATTAGCATAGCATTAGCATATCATAACATTAGCATAGCATAGCATTACACACAAGAAAGGCGATTTCAAGTCACCAACGCGTGATGCCTTTTAGTTTTTTTATTTTGAGCAGAAGTAAAACAAAGAGTACAAAAGCTCAATCTCATATTTTCTTGAATAACATTTTGACTACAAAACCGCATATTACTGCACATGCCAACTATCCAGATTTAGAAGTTGTTCAATCCGTACAGGTCTAAAAGTCTAATGGCGTATAGATAATACAATATATCCTCAACAAAATCACTAAATCTTAAACTGTAGCAAAATACAATACAAATGTATATAAATATATCAATAAAAACAATAATTTCCAAATAAGGCTCTAATAACATTCAACCCTCCAACATATTGCTACACAAGCATGCAGAGTTGAAAGTATGAACTTTGATTTACATAAAACCTTTTTGAAAGAAGTTCTTGTGACCCAGAGAGCTTGGTTAGCTCCACAGCATGCTCTGCTCATGGGCGCCCGTCAGGATCACAAGGATCAAGATGTGCACCTTTAAGTCCTTATGTCTGAGTCGCAGTGCGTACAGAATCAGGCTGTGAAATCCATCTCTGCAGGGGGTCGTGGTGCCTTTAGTAATATTGCTTTTCCCTGCCTGCTATAATTCATCATAACACTCATAATGCATTGTTAGAAGATTAAACTGCAAGCAGTACAAAAATAATTTTTCAAAAATGCTGAAACAAAGATCCTGTAAAGGCCCTCTGTAGCCCTATTGTACTCATATAATAATAATAATAACAATAATAATAATAATAATAATAATAATAATAGACATTTTGAAGCCGTATTCTTCTCATATAATAATAATAATAATAATAATAATAATAATAATAATACTCCCCCTTCTTTCCTGAAGCCTTTATTGTACCATTATATTAATAATAGTCTCTCTAAAGCCTGTATTGTATTAATTTGTTTACTGGATGACCTCTGTTGAGTCACAGAGGCAGTTTGACTGGCTACGCATTCTGTGTCCACACACACGTGCACGTACACACACACACGCGCGTGCGCACACATGTACATGCACGCACACACACACACACACACACATACACACACACACACACACACACGTACACAGTATCTGCTCTCTCTGACCCGAGTTAAATTTTATTCCGCCATTCAAGCAAAACGCTCTAATTCAACCTTCTGGAGAAATGGATATTTCTTTCGTGCTGTCACAGCTGTCTGTCACAACTGTCACGTTTCTGCTTTCTGTTGTCTGTATAAAATGAAATAAAACCGTTTATTTCAAGCAGAGAGCACGCGTCCTATTACAGTGTGTGTGTGTGTGTGTGTGTGTGTGTGTGTGTGTGTGTCTCTGTGTTTTCTGACAAACATGAACACCTGTATCCGGCTATGAATATTCCTAATGGCTCCTTAATGTGTTTTTAATGAGTCTAAATGGCCTAGCCCTACATTAGAGCCTGACACAGGACAGCTACTGGTACACAGAACAGCACTCTCCTCAGGATGGCCTCCTGGCTAGATGTGTCTCCTCCCTCAGAATGGAATGCTTCAGTAGAACTTTAGTGTCCAAATGACATCTCAGTGCTAGCTTCTTCTGCCACATGAAGACCAGAACGTCAGACGGTAACAACAATGTCCCGTTCATTTCAGAATGCGTAATGCTTGGGTCAGTAGTCAGTGGAGGCAGGACACTCAGGAGAGGTCTCCACAGTGTATGGCAGTGGCATCATGCTCCTGTCATGTGCTGGTGTGTGCGTGTGCGTGCGTGTGTGTGCATATGTGTGTGTGTGTGTGTGCGTGTGTGTGCTTGCCAGGTATGCGGTGCTGATTGACCCAGCAGGGTGGCTCACTGTGAACCCTGTCAGAGGGACCATCAACACGTCGACCTCTCTGGACCGAGAGTCTCCCTTCGTACGGGACAACCAGTACACCGCCCTGTTCATCGCCACGGACAATGGTGAGAGCACGCGCACACACACACACACACACACACACACACATGCGCACGTGAGTGCAAGACTACAGTGTTGACCCTACAAATGTTTTGTGTTTGTACACGTGCACGTTAACTGTACATGTGCGACATGCTGAAGCATACTGGTCCTGTTATTAGTGTTGTATTGCACAGCTACATACAGGACAGTCTCTTAGTAACACCAACATTGTTCACGGGAAACAGTTTGTGTCCATAAGTATTTATAAAAGATTGTCATTTAAAGGCATTTAACAATTAGTTTTAGTGTCTAAATTACACCAACATTGTGCTTGTGGAACATATAGAACACGCTAATTACTTATTTTACGTCACTAGATAAGCCATTTATATTAGAAAGTCCAACTAGATTTAAAATCTAAAAACAAGATTATCACACAGAGAGTTTTTGTGTGTGTGTGTGTGTGTCTGTCACACACACACCTGTGTCTGTCAGAACGAGGAAATACATCCGTATCAAAGCAGAACCCAGTGACTCCACACATGACATTTCTTCTCCATATTTAAGTGGTTGAATGAGTGAATTATCCCATAGAAATGTTGGAAATGCATTTTATTAATAGACTGGGTTCTTTCTTCACTACAGTCAATCAGTAGCTTCCGGCCTTGTTTTCCATTTTCTTCTGGTATTTAGAAGACGTTTGTTTTCATGCTTATGATTAAATTAGTATGATAATTTTGTTTTTCATCATAGCATTTGGCAATTAATTTAGTTATGCAGCTCAGAGCTACAGTGGAGAATGAAGTTTGAAATGAATAAATAATTTAATGCATACGATAATTTCCCACCTGCTGCCACAATAGGCCAATTTACCCTGCTGATTGGTGAGAATACTTTATCAACAAACTAGTCAACAAAATATTGGATTCCTGACGATTACCACAGAGCTGTCAGCGCTTCATACAGATTAGGACAGGCAAACTATTGCTTCAGTGTGTCACAAGACAGGCAGATTTATGAGATCACCCTGCACAGCCAATTCTGATGCTTAATTAACGGCAAACTCTAGCCCTGTGTGCCTTCCGGAGTCTATATCAATGGCCTTCATCTCCCAGCAGGAGACGTAGCCAGCGCTGATAAGCCCGACTCCATTCTGAAGGTAATTTGTCGTGCGAGCAGCGGCGCACCTGTCTTCAGCAGCAGAGTTCTCCCTCAAGTCCTTCTCTAAATGACTGCTGCCTGTTGTAATTGGCTGTGGCTGGTTTCATTTACAGCTCTGATCAGCCAATCAGATTAGCGGGCGTGTGTGTGTTGGCGTGGGCCTGGGAGACATAGTTGAGTGAAGGGCCGTAATGAACTGGCTTATCTGAGGAGTTATCTAACAAGTCCAGGGATTTACTGTGGCAGCGCAGGACAAGATGGACGCATGCAGAGAAATCCACACAGACACACATGGTGGATCACTTTTAAATCTGTACTAGGCCCTGTCTTTGATGAAGGAGTAATGACCAATGGCAGGGCCACAGACACAAATGAAGAACAGCTCACTATTAGGTCAGTCAGGCTTGTTCCGGAGATGTTCTTTACAATGACGCAAATGCATTGCAAAACTCTGGAGCTCCTAAACTCTTGGATAATAAGCCTAACTTCACCGTATACTAGCCAGCACAGTCACTGGTGCAGTCACATGCTGCTAGGCAACACATTAAAGGTCATGTTGTACCATAATGATGATAGTGTTTAAATAGAAAAATACACGTTTACCCACCCAGAGAGAAATAATAATGGGGAATGTTGGCCACCACTATAGTCTCTCTCTCTCTCTCTCTCTCTCTCTCTCTCTCTCTCTCTCTCCCCCAACCTTTTCTTAGTCTTCTCTTCATTCATCTGGGGCCTCATTCATAAAACTCCACGTACATAGTTACAAATAACCTTATGTACAGAGAATATAGGAAAGTGCGTATGCCAAAATGTATTGGCACTTCTCCACGCAAAGTTCGTTTATAAATCCCAGTCAAACGTACATTTTTTCCTTATGAGAATGCGCTTCTAGTACCTGTTGACGCCCACATCTGTCTAAGCATGGTCAATGAACAAATTAATATTAAAATACTTAATATGGAAGAATGCATTGATCTCACATCGAGGAAGACAATGGAAGAATTTGCTTCATCGATCTTCATATCAGGAATAGTTTGTACTGCATTAGTCATGGCAGCCGTACATTTCCACCAGAAAAAATATATCCTGGTGGAAAATCTATCAATAGCCTACTTTATTGTTTTTGTTTTGGTAAAGTTTGTGTCAAACACCATCCATAATGACCATGGGATTACTGTGCTTGATTGGCCAGCAAACTTGCCTGAGCCCCAACCAAGTACTGAGTGCTTACCATAGGACTATATGATAGTGCTGCTTACACAAACACACTTTTCAGAAGGCCAACATCTCTGAATGAAAATATTCAATATCATATCATATTCAAATTTTCTGAGGTAGACCTACTTACTTTTGGGTTTTTGCTGTAAAACCATTTAATTCAAAACTAGGCCCTTTTTCCCCCTTTTTCCCTTGCAAAAACAGGTTTTTATGCAGTTCTGAACAAGTTACAAAGCTTATTTTGGTATTAAAATGTAGATAACCCATGTGAGATTCTTATTCAGGTTAAATATTCCATGTGGATGACACTGCTTCTTAGTAAATTAATCTCAAATACAGCAAAATTATCTTTTTTTTTTATTTTCGCCTGACATAATGTACTATTTTATTTAATAACTTTATGGAAATTAAGCATAAGCAACTTATTCACACTATATGACTACAATACAACATCTGATAAGTATATATGTTCAAGGATTAGGGCATAAAAAAAAATTATGGGTTTTATTGTGAAAGTCAGAATTTTTGAAACAGTCTGGCCATATACAGCTTCAGATAAATAAATAAGTATTCATAAATGTGCTTATTTATGTTATTATTTTATTAATATATGTACTAAACTATAGTTTAAGTGTAATAATTAAATTTTCTCTCACGGAGAATTTGATTGACAGCGGTCTTCGGGTGAACGATGACGTCACTTGAAGTCCCCTGAAATTAGCCAGAGCTGTGATTGGCCAAATTAAACATGTGACCCCTTAAATGACTCGTGGAAACTCGGAGAATCAGGCGAGTAACGTTATAGGAGCCGAATAGCCTTCGGCAGACTGTAGTCTCGTGTAAAGACGCCAGCGCCCCATAATAGAACTACAGCTCCCAGAGAACCGAAGTCGCGAATCGGCGTCATACTTACAAGATGGATGCCAAGCTTTGAAACGACTTATTGAACCGTCGTAGGATTAAGGTTTTAAAAACATTCTTCGCTGAATTCGGGGTAGATTTTTTCAACGAACGCATTACAGGTGAGGCGCATAGCGCAATTTAATTCGTGTCGCGTTGTTTATAAGATCTCTTTCTAAGGCATGCTGCTATCCAAGGGGAGACGCTGTTAGAACAAAGGTTCGCTCTCGCTGATAATCTCCGATAAATCACACATGATTTAAAATTAAAATTATTTGACGAGGGTCATGGCAATAAATCGCGATAATTGCAAGATCTTATATCCGATATTTGTTTTAATCTGGTTGACTTTGAAAAATGCTTGCATTTGGGCAATGGTTGTTAGATTACATTGCTTGGCTATCCAGACGTGTAATAAATACTGTTAGACATTTATATTTAAACAAAATATTATCTCGAGTTGGGTAGTGAGGGGTGTGGTACCATGGGTGGGTCCAGTCGTTCCCATGAGGTTAAACAAATACAGGCTTGACCTATGATATGAGTTTCACTTCGTCAATTGAATTAGGCTATTGAAATGTCTTCACTTTTCCACATTTATTGATTCATTGATTCATTTATTGAGATGCACCTGTATTGTCCCTCTTTGAAAGAGCGTACAGCTCAAAAGTGTCATGATGTGCACCCATGGGTGTGAGGTCTATTAAATATATTTATTTTATTGAGAGTGATGCTGTACTTCCTACAATGTTTCTGAAAAGAAAACGGCTTAAACAGTTTCTAGTATAAAGCATGTTGTTTATTTAGTCTGGTATCGTTGTACCTGTATCATTCATTAGACTCATGCTTGTCGTTTCACATGAAACACTGTATATATTTAAAGGGCTATCTGGCATGTCAATGAGCCTCGAAAACGATTCCTCATGTTTACATTGGCTGCTGATGTGTCATTGACCACAGGGCGGGATGCGGTCATCCAGGTCTTATTCCATAACGTGACACTTAGAGGTTACATGGCATTATTTGGTCATTAATAATATGTGATCAATCAACCTGCCAGAAAAGAAATGAATAAAACAGGATCCATGCAGCATTTAAAGGATTACACATTGCTCTATCTTGTGAACAAAATATATATTTCACAAGAATGTCATTCTTAAATTCATTATAGCCAAATTATGATTATTTAATAGGCTACCAGTCATGTCAAACATGTTAGGTTTAAACTTTAAGAGTTTCAATCATTGCCAACAGTGTAGTAGTATCCCTAGTGTCTCCATAATCTATGTACGTAATCTACGGGTCAGAGTTTCTGTAGCGATAGGGAAAAAACTTGGCACAGAAAGTGGCGTATGCAGCCTTTATAAATGAGGCCCTTCACATCTCTCCTCCATCACCCCCCATCTGTCCTCCATCACCCCCCATCTGTCCTCCACCACCCCCCATCTCTCCTCCATCACCCCCCATCTCTCCTCCATCATCCTTCCATCAGACAGTGTCATGAGTCACAGTGGCCTGGCCTCCTCTGAGAGGAGAGAAGATAGGAGATGTTCAGGAGGTGATCAGGTCTCACCAGGAGACATGTCACATTGTCTTCTTCTCAGAAGCCGATTGGTCGTCCCTCTTCTTCTCTATTAGCGTGTGCGTGCATGTGCGTGCATGTGCGTGTGTGTGCGTGCATGTGCGTGCGTGCGTGTGTGTGTGTGTGTGCGTGCGTGTGTGTGTGTGTGTGTGCGTGTGTGTGTGTGTGCGTGCATGCGAGTGTGTGTGTGTGTGTGGGGACAAGATGCTAACTAATAGCTGAGAGCTGCACTAGCACAGTTCATATTGTGGCGTTGCCACGGCATTGTCACGACATTACGAGCCGGCAGGCCACAAAGCCAAATGCTGGGCTGTGTAAACAAACACATCACGTTTAGCACCTCGTAAACTCACTGACTGTCAGGAGCTCACACTGCTGTAAAGACGCCTCAGCCAGAACAGTGTTTCTGCACTGGGACAATGTGAGCTAATCTGCTCCCATAATGCATTTCACCTTGTTCTGTGGAGGAAACAGTAGATCCTCTCCTCTGTTGGTTTAGTGCTGTCTCCACATTAGAGTATACCTGGGTGGGTGTGTGTGTGTGTTTCCCATGTAACAAGCCTCCCTAGCAGAGCAGCCTGCAGTCTCACTGCTGACATAGTGAACGTCCCTCTTGACTCCTGGCATCCCAGCCGTGTCAAGGAGCTCCACGTTGTCCTCCTGCCTCCTCGTCTCGCCTGTCTGTGTTAATTACAGCCTGACCTCTGCTTGTGCTGTGGGCCGCTGCACAGCAACCCGCTGTGTGTGTGTGGTCACAGCAGCAGTAGGCTCACATAACAACTGGAGACTCCACAGGATTCCTCCTGGCCAATGCACTCTACAGACATTATGGGATGTCAGGACTATTGTAAACACACAGGGCCCTATCTTACAACCTGTGCAATGCTGCTACAAGCGGCATCGCAAGTGTCTTTGCTAGTTTCAGACTGATGCAGTTATCATTTTTCCATCCAGCGCCCACGTTGTTTAAATAGCAAATGCACTTGCACCCATTTGAGCATGTTGGTCTAAACTTGAGGTGTGGGTGTGTTGGTCTAAACTTGAGGTGTGGGTGTGTTGGTCTAAACATGAGGTGTGGGTGTGTTGGTCTAAACTTGAGGTGTGGGTGTGTTGGCCTAAACTTGAGGTGTGGGTGTGTTGGCCTAAACTTGAGGTGTGGGTGTGTTGGCCTAAACTTGAGGTGTGGTCTAACACCTGTGGGTGTGTTGGTCTAAACTTGAGGTGTGGTCTAACACCTGTGGCTGTGTTGGTCTAAACTTGAGGTGTGGGTGTGTTGGTCTAATCTTGAGGTGTGAGTGTGTGTTGGTCTTAGGTAAAATAATAATACGCACGCACGCACGCGCGCACACACACACACATTAGGACACGCCCTAAATGTAATGCGCTTTAGACCATGCCCTTAGGTAAAATAATAAACACACACACACATATTAGGACACGCCCTAAATGTAATATGCGCTTTAGACCGTGCCTTTAGGTAAAATAATAAACACACATATTAGGACACGCCCTAAATGTAATATGCGCTTTAGACCGTGCCCTTAGGTAAAATAACACACGCATATTAGGACACGCCCTAAATGTAATATGCGCTTTAGACTGTGCCCTTAGGTAAAATAATAAACACCATCCATCCATCTTCTCCCGCTTATCCGGAGTCGGGTTGCGGGGGCAGCAGCTTCAGCAGGGGACCCCAAACTTCCCTTTCCCGAGCAACATCATCAAGCTCTGACTGGGGGATCCCGAGACATTCCCAGGCCAGTTTGGAGATATAA
>JAODUK010080588.1:0-15494 GCA_027564635.1 Typhlichthys eigenmanni
AATATCTCTGGGTTAGGTTAGGGTTAGAGGGTTAGTACATCATGTTAAATATCTCTGGGTTAGGTTAGGGTTAGAGGATTAGTACATCATGTTAAATATCTCTGGGTTAGGTTAGGGTTAGAGGGTTAGTACATCATGTTAAATATCTCTGGTGATGATGGCTGCACCTGCAGGAGCGTCACAATACACATCCACCAAAGTGGAGAGGAATCAGCCAGGAATTTGGGTGAATAATTGGCTCTTAGCTTTCCAAAGCAAGTGGGGGGGGGGGAGCAGTTATTGGCAAGCCTGAGCCCAATTGAGAAGGCAGGGGAAAAAAAGTTTGAACTCTCTCTATTCACTGTAATTTCCTCTGCATTGAAAGGGAAGAAAGATTAATGAAATATCCCCAAATCCATCCTGTTTCATTTCTATTAAATCAGCAGTGAAATCCAAGCATTCTGCCTGGGCAAAGGAAAAGGGGGGCGTCTGGGATCAAGTTTCCCAATGTTGCTAAAGAGAGCCTGGTCCACTTTATGGTGGCAACTGGTGATGTTCTCAGAATTCAGTTGTTGCTGAAGTCAGTATATCACGTTGCACTTTGATTGCCCACAGACGCTAAAACGTATTTAATTACGTTGGAGCTCATGAAACGTGTGGGATAAATAAGGTGTGTGCTCCTTCATAGCCTTTTGTTACCTTTCACTTTAACAATAGAAACAAAAGAATGTGTTGTTAATCCCCGATTTACAACTGAACTGAACAATTCAGACGATATAAATACTATTAATTTGTCCAGCCAATCAGGGAGTCACATTGACCTGTGAGTGAAGTGTCAATGCGAATGTGACGTCATCGAGAGATGGGATGAGCCAATCCTGATCCCATCTCAATTAGAATGGAATTAGATGGGCTGCTGTAATTAATCTGACAATGAGAGGGCGGGGGAACAAACACTTTAAACCGCTAAAGATTTAGTCTATTGTCTGCAGCTGTGCGTGCGTGCGTCTTGAATACAGGCAGAGGCAGTCCCAGTCTCTTGCTGTGTTTAGTTGTGTGCATATTAGCTATGCTAATGCTACGTATGCTAATACTGGACCAACACGGTGTCCTAGTGGATAGCACTGTGGCCTCACAGCAAGAAGGTCCTGAGTTTGAACCCTAGTCGTCTTTACAAAATGTTGAAACTGAAAAAAACAGCATTTTTCGTCATGGTTTGATGAAACAGGCAGGTTCAGTGGTGCCGGTGAGCGATAGCCAGCACCCCTCAACATGTAGTTGTAACGGTGGCCAGCAAGTAGCTGTGCAGTAAGTTAATCCTCACTCTCCGACACCTCATAGGACGCTCTGGCGACGTAAGCCAGGGCCCATGGGTTTTTGGCCTGCCTTGTAGGAGCGTCCGCTCTCTGCGTGGGAGATTGGGGTTCGATTCCCCGAGGGGGACCGACGATCTTTGTCACATAGGCAACTTGCTTATACTTTTACTTGTGGATCCGACCATGGCCCATGCAGGGTCCGTGATAGGAATTACAAATTGAAACATCGAATAGGTCCAGCCTTGGCTTCCGTTGGTAAATCTTAATTATTAACTAAAATCTCACCTAAATTAATTTGCTTCCTTTTATCATTTAGCGGCAGTGAATGTGGGAACATGTGTGTTCCCACGGGTCTGTTTGTCCTCTGGTCCATTCGGAACGGATCTCAATTTATGTTTTTTTAAATTTATGCAAATAGGGTTGGGTGAAAAATAATTTGGCTAATTTAGGATAAGATCACATTTTTGGGACCCGTGAAGACCTCTACTCTATTGCACCTATGCTAATGCTACCTATGCTATTGCTACCTATCCTAATGCTACCTATGCTAATGCTACCTATGCTATTGCTACCTATGCTAATGATACCTATGCTATTGCTACCTATGCTAATTCTACCTATGCTATTGCACCTATGCTAATGCTACCTATGCTATTGCTGCTGTTACAGCTGTTGTTATGGGCCTCCTCTTCAAGCAGAGTGGGGCTACTCAGTGCAAACATTTCCTTGGGGTCCAACCAGCTCTCAACATCCTCCAGTGTTCTACAATTGAGCTGGTGTACAACCCAGAATGCGCCCCCGTCTTCCAGGCAGCGTGTAGACAGACAGGCGTGGGCAGGGCAGCCTTTCAACAGCCCATAATACTATCGTGAATCAGTTGGCCAGAGCCCCTCCCTCTCCATTGGCCTTCCTAGCTCTTTTAGGTTGGAAGGAAAATAAATAAACGCTGAGGGGAAGTGCATTATGGGATGGTGGTTGTGTGTGTGTGTGTGTTTGTGTGTGTGTGTATATATGCTAGGGGCTCGCCAGACAACAGCCCACATTGCCATGGTGATCTGCGCCAGGCTTCGCCACACAGCCTTATCTTATTTCTTATTTGCCTGGGTGGTCCGACCCCTGTCTGTGGGTAGAAGGGTTGTGTGTGTGTGAGTGTGTGTGTGAGTGTGTTAGTGTGTCGTGTGTGTGTGTGAGTGTTAGTGTGTCATGTGTGTGTCATGTAAGTGTGTGAGTGTTAGTGTGTCGTGTGTGTCTGAGAGTGTTAGTGTGTCATGTGTGTGGTTGTGTGAGTGCCAACGTGATACATCCCTGCTATGGCCCGGCCATGTGCCGCCACCTCCTGCCACCTGGGGGCAGTAGACCCAGGAGATGCTTTAGAGCCACACAGAGATTAGCATACTGCCATTTTCCTGGCTTTCTGCATAGAAATGTGTTCAGGACCCAGGCAGTTTGTCATTGGCCGTGTCACGCTACATGAGAAGGTCTGTCATTGGGCAGGCTGTGAGTCATGTGACACAGTCTGTGAGTCATGTGACACATCAAAGTGTGTCTGAGGCCAAAGCAGGAAACCTTGACCAGTGAACCATGCAGGCTAATGTATGGGCTTGCACACGCACACATGCACACATGCTTGGTCACACACACACACACATGTGCGCACATACATGCACGCACAGACACACATGCGTGCACACACACACACACACACACACACACACATGCACGTACACATGCACAAGCACTAGGTGACAGCTCTACATGGAAGTAATTACAGTGTGAGACGGCTGGCTTGGATGAACAGGACCATCAGGAGGGGCAGATACATATCCTCAATGAGCTTCTATGGTGGATTCATTTACATTCATGGCATTTGGCAGAAGCTTTTATCTAAGGCGAGTATTTAGTAAATGAGTCAATAGTTACAAAGGTCATAATTATGCCAACAATATGATATTACAACGTACTACAGCCTCTTGTCCCAGTATGTCAATATTTCTTTAAATCAAATCGTTAATGGCCTATATAATATATTGCCTAATTCATAAGAGCGGAACTGGAACTCCTACTAATACATTTTTTTATTTATAAAATAAAAAAATAAACAGGAGTAGAGAAGGAAAGAGGGCATTCGAATCGAGTTAAGATGGTTGAGGTCACTAGTCCAGGTGCCAAGGTGGATCGTGAAGAGGTGTGTCTTGAGTCTCTTGTGTCCTAACTGCTGGAGCCCCTTCTAACATTTATTTGTGATTGTTCCAAAGAATCAGGTGTGAATGTGTGTGATTGGGTGAATGTGAGTCAATAACAAGCATATGTAATTTATCATTTATTAATAGAAGTTATTATAAATGTATTATCAATATGGTTTGAACTCAGAGCTAATGATGGATAAAGGAACCCATCATTACATCATCACATATTAACAAAAATACAAATCTAGAAATGTCAAGCCTTATTAAACTTTACGGCATAAGAAAAGACTGCATTGTACTGGAGTGCATTGTCACACGATCCATCACACAGAAAATACATTTTCCTGTGACCTTAAGAATCTATGGGAAGGTCTTTAAAATAGCAAGCCACTTTAATATTACCACATGTCAAAACGAGCAAAATAAAAAAAAATGTATTCCTGCACAAGGCTTGGGAAATCTCTTTTCCTTACTGAGAAATGAAGGTTTGAGGTGCATATCAGGGACAGTTTATCTGTTATGTGGCAGTGAGAATAACGATGGGGCAGTTCACCGTAAATCCACAAATGCAGTTTAGCTTTCAAATCATGTCTGCTTCACATTGCAAACATAAGCATTCAATAACAGAATGTCAGAATAAAAAAACATCTTTCAAATCAATTCATTTGTTGCTGTACAACCCAAACACGCACATTTCCTCTTTTCTTTTTTTTTTTGCTCTTGGCTTGGCAGATTGGTGGATTAGATGGTATTGATAAAAGCGATTGGAGATTGAAAGGAATACATTTGGCCATAGGGCTTAATTTGTTTCATACTTATTACATGTGGACTGAGTTACTATGTTTGCTGCTCTGAAGGGTTTCCTGAATTGTATTTTCCCTATGGCAGAACATTTAACATTTTTATAAATGTATAGCTGCTTTTAATCCTAATATGTTTCACATTTACATTTCTGCTTGTTTTTTAAATGTTTGATTGAATGTGGAAGTAAATAGGCAATTTTAATGTGTAGATTCTTAAAATTACTGTTATTTGTTATTAAATATAATAGCCTACACAAAGTCACACAAGTTTGTCAAGTGCAATGGAAGAGGTTAAATAATGACATTATGTATTTAATGATTTTTTTTTTTACTTTGGAAAGTATATTTTCCAGATTTTTATATTGATTTGTGGTATGTTTTTATATCGGTAGACTGTTTAGTGGGCTGCCTGCCTGCCTTCTACAGTCATTTATTTTTCATCTTAAACGGTTACAATAAGCCTATATTTATTGTGAATTGTCCTTGAACAAATAAATGAGAAATAAATCAAATCGTTTCTCCTTGTAACGACTGGACACAAACGGCTGCCTGCTGTTGTATTCGTGAATGTGGAAATATATTTTAACTCTAGGCTCTGTTTCTGCCACTGAGTGTGAACAGAAACGTGGAGATGAAACATGCAAACGCGTTTTAATTTTCACCTTATTTTCATAGTCGTTATTTCCAGATAAGAAATATAATAACAAATCTGGCTCGATGGTTTTTCGGTCTTGCGGAGTCAAACAAGGATGTCTGAACTTAAGTAAATATGAGCAGATCTCTTCCCCATTGAAGCTGTGACTCACTAGTCCTGCTGATAAACAGTGCTCTATCGTTATAATGCCCTCATATCTATTACCAACCGCTCGGGGAGAGAGCGCGTCAGACGCAGAACCAAAACCAACCTTGAGATCGGGCCTGATTGTGTGGCTGCGTGCCAGGGCACTCCGCACGGAGTTGATGGTAGACTGGAGCGAGCAGTATTGTTCGGCGTGCTAAGCGCAGCAGACGTCAGATACACTGTAGCCGAGGCCTCACGCACTGCCTGGAAGACGTCTGACTGGCTACGGGCCTGGCTCATCCAAAGCCATCCTCCCTCAGCAGCCTTCTCAAGCAGCCTCCAGGCTAAAGTTTCCAGTGACGCCATGCGCTGCGGCCCAGGGAAAGAGAAGAGGGTTTCGAGGGTAGAGTTTCCGTCCAACCGACAACTTGCGTGGGCCACTCTGCGGGCTACATTTATCCCATTATGCCAATCTGCCGGGATCATGAAATAAACAGTCGGAAAGTATGCGATATGGCACAGAGGAGAAGTCGCGCTGTGGTGGCAAAATATGCATGGGTATCATTCCCATCCATTTAGATTGCCAAACATCGTCTATACCAGCTTAATACTTTAATATGGAATCCCTCTAAAAGCATATCGTTTCCAGTGATTGCTCACGCTTGCGGACGACTTTTACACACATCGACAACCGTCCTATTGCACCAGACTAGTGTTTCCTTATGTTGCCGATTTATTTATTCTGCTCGGCATAAAGCGGCGGTTGTGGAACGTCCGCTAACAAAGACTCATTGTCAGACTATGTGTTAACATCACGTATAGACGCCCGTTTGCCCAAGTGTTCCGTCGCTGTGGGTCCGAGAATACCGCTGTTGTGTTCCCGTTTCAAGCAAAACAGCATCTGACGTCATTCAGTGTGATCCAACACATGCAGGGAGCGTCGGGATCAACCTGCTGTACACTAACAGTATACAGGCTGTACACCAACCGTATACGGGCTGTACACCATCAGTATACAGGCTGTACACTAACAGTATACGGGCTGTACACCAGCAGTATACGGGCTGTACACCAACAGTATACGGGCTGTACACCAACAGTATACGGGCTGTAGGCCTATTGTGTGGCCGACTGGACACGAGTTGCTGCAGACTACTCACTGCAACTGCAGTATGCCGCCCTCTGTCGAGAGCATTGTCCCACTGCAGGGTGTGCTAACCGATTTATTGGACGCAAAATATTCACATTGATTATTGGTATTGTCGTCTAAATTATATTTATTATTTGTTCATGCCACCATGTCAGAAAGTCCATTAATATTTAGTAAATGCTTTAGTGTGACATCTTGATTTCTAGATCATTTCAATATCCACCTGTACCAAAACAAATACAAAGAAATAAAAACAGATGAAAGTGGCTCCTAATAATGACATCACATTCTGACAGAGACTTGCGTCTCTCCTCTCAGCCACATTAACCATATTCTCCAAATAACGCAACCTCGACTGTTCTATACTATTGCGGCCATGAAAAACCGCCAGTGTTTATATTTGGATGTCTCAATTCATAGTTTGATTTGTTGTTTCTCTTGTTCCCTCCCACATGTGCAAACCATTCAGCTTTTATCCAAAGTGACTTACAATAAGCACTTTTGTCAATAGTAGAAGAGATCACACACTGTTGTCATAGCAACCAATTCTGTCAGGATAGTGACAGCAGCATGCCATCAGGCTACTAACCATACCATACACATAACATACCATACACATAACATACCATACACATAACTTAACATACACATAACAGAGATAATAGCTAGGAGCCTAAGTACTGACACAGTAGCACATTATAAGAGCTTAACAAAGACAGAAGGCTGTAATAGAGATCCTGGTAGGAGTGCTGAGAGGGGGGGGGGGGGGGGGGGGGGGGGTGGGGATGAGATAGTTCTATGGTATCCTCTTGCCTTGACTGCTGCAGAAATACTACAACCAAGTGTGCCAAGAGACATAGGTGTGTGTGTGTGTGTTTGTGTGTGCGTGTGTGCGTGTGTCTGAGACCTTGGCCTTCTCCTCAAGTGAACCATGTGTGTGTGTGTGTGCGTGTGTGTGTGTGCGTGTGTTTGTGTGTGTGTGTGTGTGTGTGAGACCGTGGCCTTCTCCTCAAGTGAACCACGTGTGTGTCTGTGTGTGTGTGTGTGACAGGATTCACATGACCTTAGTGTAGATGCATGTGTATGTGTGTGAGTGTGTAGATGCACCTCTCCATGAGCTGAACCTAGTCTGGATTGATTGCTCACCGTGATGCTAAGTAGCCACATTAGCAGGAGCCTCTGTTATGCTAGCCTCAGCCTGACTGCAGTGCTTTGTTTAGCCGTAGCTAATGGCTAGGGTCTACACACAAATGAACCCATGATTCATTTCTTTTTTAAAGATCGAGGTCCCCACAAAGCACTGAGCATGAGGAGGAAGGGGGGGGCGTTCTGCTCAAGGTCAAAAAGTCAATGGCAGGCTAGCTGCTCCAACTGCCATTACATCACCCCCCCCCCCCCCCCACACACACACACACACAGCGCTGTACGTGGTGATGTCACTGTGTTTAGCCTCCAGGCCGCTTGTTTCCTATGAGTGGCCCTTTTGTTTGTCTTCCTCAATGTAAACATCGCCTAATGTCAATTTTTACATTGCCTCTAAAACGCAGTTCGCTTAACGCTGCTCGTATTGGGAAAAGGCAACCTTCAAATTGACGTTTTTTGTACTTTTTGTTTTCTTTGCAAACCTCAATTAGCAACACACACCACCGCGTTTAACGGGACCCCTGACTCCCCAACACCAAGTGATCCAGCGGAAGTTGGAACTGGGAGTTTTCCTCGGCTTTCCAGAGGACCTTGGGGGGGGAATATATGCCCCACTGGTCCAAAACTCTCCAGAACACAAAAAGGGGGAAGAAACAAACATGTTAAGGCTCCAGAGAGGTCATTCCATGAAAGACAGCGTTTCCCCTTCGCTCTTCCCCTGATAACTGTTCCTCTGGTAGATTGGTGGGGACATTCTTCAGCTCATTTGGATTGCAGAAGCATTAAATGAGAGTGTAGATAAAGTATCGCAGCTCGCCTCACGGGACACGACTAACAGACAGATTGATTTGACTCGCTACGATACGCTGAGAGAGACATCCACAGAATATACAGTACAATACGCTAAGACCATCAAGGGGGGAAAAACGCTTTGTCAGAGAGAGTTGTTTCTGCTCATTACCTCATGAGAGGTAATTGCAAAGCTTCTACTGGGACAGAGTTGGAGTGAAGGCACATCAGCAACATGCAATAAATTCAACCAACGAGCTGAGAAGGAAAAATAAGCGAGAGAGAGAGAGAGAGAGAGAGAGAGAGAGAGAGAGAGAGAGAGAGAAGGTGTGTTTTATGAAGTTCAAGTTCAGAGAGAGTGCAGGCTGAGCAGCGACCCATAGACTCTGGGTTCCATCTGATTTGTGGTGGCACAGAATTAAGAGAGAGAGAGAGAGAGAGAGAGAGAGAGAGAGAGAGAGAGAGTCCAGTTGTCCCTAATGTGTTTTGGATCTGAAAAAGGATTAATGTGCTAAAGTGTGTTTAGAACGGTTAAACACCATTCATTGGAACAGACTGGTGCCCCCTAGGGGTGGGTGGTGGTGGGCTGTTTCTGGACCGAGTGGACAAAGTGTGCTAGCTCTCCAGGACTTTCCACATCTCTCGTCATGTGTGTGTGCGTGCGTGTGTGTGTGCGTGCGCGTGTGTGTGTTCCCATAGCCAGCCTGTCTCACAGCAGATTGAATACAGCTGAGAATGTTGGTCCAGGCCTGCAGAGCACGCTGCCCCCGGGGGAATAGGCAGGAACTGCGGCCCGGTCTTGGCTGAGCCCACGACGGCTGAAGACTGCCATGCTCCTGAGAAGGAGAGAGGGGGGGTGGGGGGGGGGGGTGGAGTCATGGGGGGGTTATTTCAAATGATCTATTAAACCCCTGAACTTTAATCAGGGCTGCTACCACACTGACAGCAATGATTTACCTCCAAGACAGCAGGGGAGGGGGCTCTGCTCCCCGTCGGGCCACTGGTGCTCTTGCTGTCGATAGAGCTAATGGAACTTTTTCCATTAGTGTATTTAGCCTGCAGCTAACGGAAGCTAACGGGGGCTAACTGGAGCTAACAGGGGCCAACGGAAGCTAACGGGGGCTAACTGGAGCTAACGGGGGCTAACTGGCGCTCCGAGAGCTAATGGAAGGCTAACAAGATCTAACAGGAGATAACAGGAGCTAACAGGGGCTAACTGGGGCTAACTGGGGCAAACAAGAGCTAGCAGGTGCTAATGAGAGCTAATGGAAGGCTATTCTAGCCTGTGTCATTCATTAGCACTGCCTCACATTAGCAACTCTGTGCTGAACGCCTGTGATCTCGACAGCGATCGGCAGCTAAAGTAAAGGCTAGCTATGCTAGGCTAACGGGAGGATAGCTAAAGCAAAGGCTAGCTATGCCAGGCTAACGGGAGGCTAGCTAAAGTAGAGGCTAGCTATGCCAGGCTAACAGGAGGCTAGCTTAAGTAGAGACTAGCTATGCTCAAGGCCCATTTATGCTTCTGCGTCAACCTTACGTCTAGTTTACGACATCAGCTACGGAGTAGCTTCAACATATTATACTTCTGCGTTAGCCACGTGGACCTGTGCGCATTGACTGTGCACGCGATTGATGCGAAGCAGCAAAATGCAAAAGTGCCATGTCTTTAAATGCGCCTGAATTAGAACACAAATTTAGTGTAAGCTTAAAATTACTTAAAATACTAAAACTTTAAATATTTCTTTCCAGCTAATCTCTTATTTACACCAACATATATCATAGGAAAACATCTGTACCGGTACAAAATAGTAAACTATTATAAAAGACGATTTTCGCTGCATTAACAAGGAAAACCACATCTTGACTCCCGATAGAACACTAATAGAGTGTATGAACCTGCTTTTTTGTCAAACTGTGACAAAGAAATGCTGGTTATTTTAATTTTTTATTTTGTAATTGCTTCTTTATATATATTAAGCTACATATAATAATGTAAACATATGTATTCCTTAATTATCGGGTCCAGTTGGTAAATCGCATTTACCCGAGAATCAGAGCATTTATGTCAGACGCGACCCAGATCCGAGTCACACACTGAAAAGTTGGACCCAACCCGGTCGGGTCTCGGAGGACCCGTGAAGACCTCTAGCGGTAACCCCTGGCAACCGTGAACCAGGGCCCCCAGGGCGGATGGGGGTTGGGCACAAAGAGCGGAAGCTCTGATTGTCTGATGGTTTGGATGAAATTAATTCATTTTATTTTTATAGATTAAAAAATGATCTTGTATTCCCAGGCACACGCCAAGACACATGGGAACTGGGTCGGTCATTGAAATGCCATGAAAATACATTTTTATCTGCTAGGGTTAAAAGTTTCCATTTATTAATTAGCGACTACCCTGTTACTGTTGCTGAACGCTATCTTATGTTTAGACTAGCTTGTACGAAAATACATTTGGCATGGTAAAGTAAAGGACATTTTAGATCTTAGAAAAATGCTAATTTCAAAGAAGTATTGATATACATGATAATAATAACAGGGTAGACATTTAGTCCGTTACGAGAATATTTTGGTGAAAATATAAAATTAAGTATTATTATTACAGCATAATAATAATACTTAATTTACCTCGGTGATACCTCGGTAGTACTCTGGAATTGTTCAACCTCTTGCTGGACCACTGGAGGGGTCACTGGAGGGGTCACTTGGCTGATTGCCAAGCTATTTCTCATATGGATTAACACACACTCATTCATAAGCCTTTTTTTTATTACATTGTCCATTTCTTAATGTTTTTTAAAAGATAAAGGTGGGTAGTCCAATCTGATGTAAGGAAGTTTGATTGACATGTATTAGCATCCGCCTTTATGACAAGCACTTTAGAACTGATGGTATCACGAGGGTGCCGATCACCACCCAGGTTACGTGAAACCCTTATTTACGGTGCCTGCGTTAGCTCACGACGTGGCCAGCTGGAAGCTGCTCACCTCGTTACATACGGCCTACATGCCTGACGTGACCACACCTGTGGAGGAAGATCCTGACTATCCCATAAAAGCAAATGGACTGGCAGCTGGAACCCATAAACGGCTGCTGAACCCTATAAAAGCTTGACGAGGTCCTCTGTGAGGGAGAAACAGAAAGCAGGGCTACCTCTGCTAGGCTCAGCATATAACACAGGATCATGCGCTTAGTGTCGGCACCAATAGGGCTGCATCTTCTGGCATGGTGGCCAAGAGATTGCTCTCTTCACACTGACCACACACACGCTTTTATTTTAGGTTTTTAAAGCTCCTCTTCACCTTTGTCGGAGTCATGAGCTGCGTCCATCGATGTAATGAGGGAGTAGGGGGGGGGCGGTGGGGGAAGCCAATCATTTGAACGTTCCAATTAAAATAGCCAGCGCCAGTACTTGGCAATCACCTCCTTGGTGAAAAGCTGTATTTAGAGAGTGTTAGCTGAATTAACAAATGGAAACGCAAACGAGAAACAGGCATCCAAGTAAAAACATGTTGGACCTCCGTCCTCCACTGCTCCCTTGAGCCTGGGCAAGAGAGGGCATCTGATGCTTTTATGAGACGTTCCTGCAAGCCAAGGTGTTTCTCCACATTTGTGTTTACAGGGTTCTGCTTCTTTAGATGGCGCCAAATACTAGCTAATCATGGGCGCTAATCACAGGTGCTAGCTAATCACGGGCGCTAGTTATCCACGGGCGCTAGTTATCCACAGGTGCTAGTTATCCTTGGTCATTTGATAGCGACTGTGATCCGCTAGTACGTCATGGGTCCAGAACCCTCGTGGTCCCTGTGTCCTCTACAGAACACAGTCAGACAAGGGACCCAAGAGGGAAAGCATGGCTGATGCCTATCTGTAATTGTCCTGGGTCACGGCCGCTGCTTCACTGCAGACGACCCAGGTATGCATGCTGTATCATTACACCACAGGGGACTTCAAACCCCTCGTAAAATTAACTATCAAGGGGATTTACCTCCCAGCGTTCAGCATAAAAGGTCTGGACTTTGTAAAAATCAAGATCTGGTTCCCCATATATATATTTTTTTCCTCGTCTCTTGTTTGAACATTAATTTCCAACAATGGTACTTTGAGTTTGAGTGAGAGCAGAGACCCATCAGCATGGGCTGTTCAGTACAGGACTCTAAGGTGACCTTAGCTAACGGACTTTGGTACGGGAACGTCTTTGCCTCCAAGTTGGCGGCTGCTTTATGTCAAGAAAAAGGTCCTGCTCTTAGCTTATGGACTGGGTGCTAAGCCTGTTGTTTGCTTTAGCACAGAGCTAAAGTGTATTAACACCAGTATGCTGTCTGTCTCCTCATCATCAGGCAGTCACTGTTTTGTTTTTGAACGGGGTCAATATCCATGACATAAAGGGGGGAAATTGAGCCGCACAAGTTGCATAGAAGCTAATTCCTAAAACAGATGTGGACCAGGTAAATTGTCCTGGAGACTGTGGAATCTTGATGAGGTATTGGGAAGCAGCCATCAGGCACATGTCCATGTGATTAATGTTCACTTGAAATTACTCTCTACCCTCGGGTTCACAGGCGAGCAGGTATGATATGTGGACCACTGCTGATAACTTTGCTAGTTGCAAAGCCTCAGCTAAGTGGATAGAAGTATTTCCGAGAGAGCGATCGTATATCTGTTGTAAACCAGACCTTATTCTTTGCACAGAACACTTAATCCCCATTTTGAGGATATAGCTTGCATGTTTTGACCCCAGCAAAGTGTATGTTTCCATAGCAATGAAAAGTGATTAGGGAGTAAATCCACCAGAGGTATTGTGCAAACAAGTCATTGACACACAGCTTATTCTCGTGATTGTTTCTTCCTTCAGTGTGTATATAACGTAGATGGATGGATGTTTTGTGAATCCAACCAACAGTAGTTACGTTGCCCGTTAACATGGTAAGGACTAGCTAAGCGCCAGATACCCATGTGATGCTAGGCTAGCATAATGGTCCTCTTCTGTGTAAGACCCCTGCCACCCCCATAATGCATAGGGAGACACGTGCTGCCCCTCCCCACTTGGCCCATCCGCACGACAGGCCAAATCACCCAGCCGCTCCCAACATTGAAAACATCCCTTCAACACCAGGGTTGTCGTGGCTCCGCCGCGCCTGTGATGGACACTGATGGGGAAGTGGGATGATTTCCATGAGTAAAATATCAAGCCCTGTCAGCCTGTCTCACACACACACACAGGCTCGTAGGGTAATGGGGGTCTTAGCAACCTGTTATTCCTCCTCCAGCATGTCTGAGTGGTGCTGAGGAGTGGAAGCTGTCCTGGTGGGTTGACACGCCAGGGGACAGCAGGGGGCCCCCCCCTCCTCACTGTCAGGTGTATTACACCGGGGGGGGGGGAACAGAGAGAGATGGCTGCACTTAGCCCCGCCACAAGTCATTTGGTCTTCAGTGGGCACCATTTGACTGTGTGTGTGTGTGTGTGTTGAGGAGGGGTAATTTGTGTCTCCTAACTTGTTTGGGGGGTTTGTGCTTGTGTTGGTTTTCTTTGATGCATGTTGGGGTGCGATCATCGAGCTTTGAAGTGTGAGGGAGAGATGCTTCCAGAGGCCCCAGGGCAAAGACGCCGCCACATATACCTCCAGATTTAGAAGCCACATCTCAGCTGCTAACACATGCTAACCCACTGCCCACAGAGGAACATTTATTCATAGTGTTAATGTAGACATATGCATAATATTATGGATAGATTTAGTAACGGGGTGTCATTTTAAATGTACATTCCTTAATTTGTGTCTATAAGTCGTTTTAAAAGAGCATGTGAATGGCTATAGACCTTTCCAACCTGTCAATCAAGAGGCAATAATAACCAATCAGATTATGTCCCACAAACAAAGCTTATTGTTATCAGTTATTAGTCAGACTACTAACGATCGGGTAAAAACAAAACAGGATAGATTACCATGTATTAGTTAACATTAGTCTTGCATAAACAAACACACGACTGTATTCTTAAAGGTACAATAAGATAATGAAGAATATGCATTTGCCTTTAGTATCGTTAATGTACTTGCTACGTACCTAGCTGTTGTAGCTGTTTAACGCTTATTCTGTAAGGGTCACAATATGCATTACAGCCCGTGTTGGATCTCATGTTGTGTTTATGGTACAGTATGTCCTTGACTAAAGACGTTGATGCCTCTCTGTAGAACACTGTTTGACAAAGCAGACTTATTTGGCAAGAAGCACACTGCAATATTATTAGGAATACGAGAGAGAATATCAGAATGTCCCACAAGCTATAAATGTGTGTGGGACATTAGCAACCGTAACCAATGTGGGTGAGTGGGAACGTTCTATTGGCTCATATATACACACACGTTTGGTTGGGAACCTCCTCTTGGCTCATACATACGTTTGGTTGGGAACCTTCTACTGGCTCATACATACGTTTGGTTGGGAACCTTCTATTGGCTCATACATACGTTTGGTTGGGAACCTTCTATTGGCTCATACATACATACACGCACGTTTGGGCTCAAACCATCAGCGAGGCTGCTGGGCCAGGCTGTAACGTCAATGGAGGAGGGTGCCTTGATAGCGACTGCGGTTAAGCATGCAGCCATGACAGCTAAGGTGTCATCGGATATAAATATATGTGACCATATCACAGTCCAGTGTGGTTAAGCAAAGCTTTAGTTACCTTTGACTGTAAGCGACTGATGTGTCAGAAACACAAGCTTTTTGTACGGATGGGGATTGTGAAGCACGCAAAGCTACTTTTATTGTGCGAGGTCCTGCACACGGAGTCCTGCCAGAAGCAGGTGGTTGTCCTGGGTCACAGCTGCAAGATAAGGCCGTGTCAGGGCCCCAGGCCACAAGCATGCTGCCTCCCAGCTACGCAGGTGCAACATGGGCCCAGGAGATGCTCTGCCTGTGTGTGCATGGTTGCAGCACTGTGGGGGCCGCGGGGAAGCAGAGGCACACACCAGCGTCCCTGTAACGCAGGACCACTGTTGCTGAGGAGCAGATAAGAAGTGAGGAGCTCAGGCAAGCTGGGCTCCTGGGCAGAGCTTGAATAACAAACACCCCCCCCCCCCCCACCCCATCCCAGCCCCGGGGACAACCCTAGACTTATCGCAGGGATGGAGGGAGGGGGAGAGAGTGAGAGAGAGTCGGAACACTTGAACTGCGGACCCCTGTCCCTAATTAACAGTGACCACAAATGAAAAGCAGATGGCAATAATTACATAATTAAAGTGCCTTTGGGGGAAGAAAAGCATAATTTCTGCAGCCGTCGCCATAAATCTTGTGCTGTCCGAGCCCATACTTTGAACGTGAACCTTTCCCCGAGCAGGTTAATGC
>JAODUK010080609.1:0-39192 GCA_027564635.1 Typhlichthys eigenmanni
ATATATAGTCTATATATATATATATATATATATATATATATAGTGTGTTATACAGTATATATAGTCTATATAAGTCTTACTTATACAGGAGCAGGAGGTCATAAACACTATAAAGGCCATGAAAGTGGACTGTTTGCTAATTTTTCTTTAATTGTAAAATAAGGATAATGTTGCAGTGTGTGATGTCACATTGGCATTCATGTACTGTATCTTATGTTTTGGTCACTGATTGCCACTTGCACCGAGGAGAATGTTCTGTTTCGTTTGAATGGCATCTTTCTGATCACTACATTGCACCTATCGCTTGTGGTCCAGAGTCACCTGCACAGTCACCTGCAGGAAAGCTATCTGCTGGCACCACCAGTGCTGAGGAGGCATCCAGGCTACTGGCAGAGCGGAGACGCCAGGCTCGAGAGCAGAGAGGAGTGGACGAGAAGAAACGTGAGCGAGAGGAAAAAGAAAGGTGAGATATATATTTAATCTCGTATAGCATACGTGTAGAGTGACCAGACAGGTGACACTTTGCCCGGGGTTGTCCCGATTTCAAGATGGATGTCCCTCAAATGTCCCGGTTTTTAACATTCACTATCAAAATGTGTTATTGTGTTATTCAAATAATAATAACATGGTACTGTGCTGTTCCCACATTCAATTCTCACCACCGCTCAAGGGAGCATAAAAACACAGGACAGTGAAAACTGTAACAAAAGAGTCTTAAATCAACAGTGATTTGTTTGCCATTGTCAAGGCTGTTGCTACCCAGTGGATGATACAAAACAAACTATGAATCAACCCACTATCCTGCTCAACCTCCGTGAAGCACATCCCATATAATGAGAATCTGAATACGTGTAGTTCGATTCGTTTGTGCACGCAAAATAAAAATGTGTGCTCAAACCGTTTTAGAGAATTACACATTATATGTTTTTATGACGTGAGGTCACCCAGTGACAACACCAGCTCAAATTATTCCAAAGTGGTCCGATTTGATTGTGCGTCGTTTGTGCATGTAAGTGTACATACAATATTTTGTACATATATTTTGCTCACACCGTTTTTGAGAAATTATATGTTAAGGTTTTGTTTTTGTGACTTCTCACCAGCACCCCATTAAAATCCAAATTACTCCAAAGCCGTCTGATTCGTTTGTGTAATTACCAAAGTCTTCACTTAAATGTGTACACCTGCCAATCAGAATGAAGGCGGAGCTGTTGAAAAAGGAACAGGCACAGAAGTCCCCGCAGCACGAGAAGCATGATGTGAAGGAGGAGAGGAAGACACAGGAGGTGGAACTCCAAAGGCAAAAAGAGGAAAACGTCAAACAACTGAAAGAGGAGCACCATACCCAGATGGAGAGCGAGGTAAGGGATACCCTTCAAAAATAACAACTGATAGCTGACAGTAATGTGGTTATCAATGTGGGGGTCCCAGTAATATTAGATAATGTACTTTTAATTGATTTATTAACATTATGAACATATCATGTCAGTATTGTTCCTGGTTGTTTGTACACTGTATTTATATAAATGTCTTAATAGATGACATTTTTAAAACCACTGCCCCAATGTGTATTATATTGTAGGTGCAGTGAGCATACTGTATAATGTTTCATCTATTGTATTTACTGTATATCCAACGCTGCTGAACAGAGAGAAAAGGTCAAGGAGAATGCGAAAGACGAAGAAGAGCGCCAGCGTCAAGATAGAGAGCTACAGAAGCAGCAAGAGGAGGAGGAGAGACAACTTAGGAAGAAGGTTTTTACTTTTACACTTAAAACGCTACACTATGTAAGAATAGGGACATTTGTAATAATTAGCATTTTCTGGTAATGTTGCTATGTGAATGGGATAGGTCAAAGTGAGAACATGGTGTAGATTGCAGTGTGGCCCTGTTACTTCTATTTCAGTCATTTGTGGTCGGAGCTACAAGTTCAAAATACAGAAAGGCAAGGGCACCCCCTGATGGCAATTTGGGTTAATGTGGGTTAAAGTCTATGCATGAGGCAGAAATGGACATTCAGTCAGACCTGATTTAGGATGGGTATCTACTGTGCGTTTTTGGCCCGTTTCAATTAGTTGAAGCAGACATTTTAACGATGCCATACATTATTTTGTGAGCAGGAAAAGGATGGCTCAAAATAGGTGGATGGACAGATAAAACAGTTATTATCTTCAAATAAAAATGTGTATTTCTAATAGTGTTCATGGTTGTTTATATGGGCCCTATTCGGTTTATGCTTGATTGTACGTAATGCTGTTAAAATAAGTGGTTCATTGCCTGTGTGCACGATGGGTCATGGCATAAAATGCTCGAGAACAGCTACTCTGAAGGTCTAAAATGTACTGTAGCTTTAAACACCTAGTAATTAACATAGACATGCACTAATCCATTGTGACATCATTTTCACAGAGAATTGATGAAATCATGAAGAGAACCAGGAAATGTGATGCTGACTTCAAGGTACCGTAAGAGATGACAGATGTCCTCGTACTGAACATGTGCCATGTGTGTAGCAGATTGCATTTTGGCTCCTGCTTTTGCTCAGTTGATTAAACATGTCTTTTTATATTTAATGTCCTAATTAAATTCTACTGTCGGTGATTTTTGACTTTGTGTGTCCTGCTTATCTGTAGATTTATTTGTGACTCGGTTGTTTCTTGTTCCGCATTAAATCAGGAGGGACAGATGGACGAATGTTCTGTCTCACCACCAGGTACAGTACATTAAGTCAACCTCCAGATACAGCATATTAGCGCTGCTGACCGCCCCTGCTTGCCTCACCCTGCTCCCTCTGCTTTGCTAATTATTTCTTTGGCTAACGTGGTCGAGCCTTTAGCAGCTGCTGATTTATGGATATAGATATTTAAAGAAATATGTTTCTGACCAGTGGCAGGCAGAGCGTGGTAAAGAAGGTTTACCACACTTCACACACACACACATTGGGATTGACGGGGCCAGCGCATGCGTGTGCATGTACGTGCATGTGTGTGCCGGCTTGTGTTCTCTCAATTTGAATACAAGTAGTTATTCTAAGCAAAGGATGTAATGGTTCATTGGGGTAAAGCACTAATTCTGCTCAGGTCTTACAGTATTGAAATACCCTGATCAAAATGGGAGGTTGGAGCTGAATATAAACTAATTATCTTACCTTTATTATTGCTTTATGTATGTGTAATGTTGTGTTTTATCACATTGCTTATGTTTCTATTAGAGGAAATGGAAAAGCCTTTGGATTATTGAGTAATGTCTGTAAAGTGGTACTGTAGATGCAGGTATGGCCACAGGGGGCAGGGTTGTGTTGATCAAGGTCTATTGTGTTGGGAAACTGTTCTGTGCACATTTGTGTCATGTGGCATTCCTCCAATTTGATGTTGAGTGGAGGGGGAAAAAAACACTTCTACTTTAGATAGTGTGCATGTATGCAATGCATAATGAAATGCTCTGCTGAAAGTGGGAAGTAAGTAACCTATTATTTAACAAGGATGAAAAGGCATCCATGTTTTTTAATGTGGCATTTAATAATAGAGAATTATCATGGGAGTGTGTACAATTAGCTGTTTAAAATGTCCTTAACTGGGCTATATGGCACTATCATAGAGGGGACATTTCGGTACAATGTGATGTTTTTGTTCTCCACAGGGATATTAAAGATGCATGTTCACGCTAGTGATCAGATGAACAAGCAGAAAAATGAAAAAGTTGAATTTCAGGGTAGGAAACAGGAAGACACCCCATTGGAGAAAGACAGAGCAGAACAGATGGATAACGAAAAGAGTGTGAGTGTTAAAATCACCACCGAGCAAGTAACTTCAACAAAGAGTGTTCCAAAAAAGGACACCAACCGCGAACAAGTTGGTGAGCATCAGGGCACTCAAATCAACATAAATGGCCGTAGCCAACCCCAAAAGCAGGCAGACAGAAAGACAGAGGTCCAAGTTAACAACCACAATCGTGCACTGGCTAACGGTAATGCTAATGACCACAAAACTACAGATTCGTCAAAGAAAGCAGATGCCAAAACAACCCACCGGGATAGCGTTGTCACCAATGGAGAGGTACAATTTAAAGGAGGGGCCAACGACCAGCTCTCTGCTGAGGTAAGCAAACAACAACGCCTCAGAGTAGCAGTGACTCAAACATTGTCAACATCTAAAGGCAAGGCTACAGGACGGGTTGAGGTGGCTGTCACCAAACCCTCTGCTACACTGTTGTCTGTGGGATACCTCTCACCTCCGACCATCAAGTTGGAGCCATTGGACGTGAAGGGCTCTGGTTCTGGTGATGAGGTGCGATCCATGGAGGTCAGGTAACTCACGTGACAACTCTTCAAATGCATGCAAGACCGGACACGCCAAACTGATAACGTGGCACCATAACCACATAAAGAGCAATGTGTAACACCTTTATTACATCATGCTTACTTAGTATGTAAGTTGCGCCTCCGTTATGTGAACCCATTGTGTGTGAACAAGACACACCATATCATTAAATACTACTCTGACAGTTACAATTGTGTATTTTATTTTGGAATCAGTGGCAGAATAAATATTGCGTAATAACAGTAGAAAGCCCAACAATCAGTTATTATCAAACAATTTATGTTCTGTATTAGAAACAATTTCAAGTTGAACTATTCAATTTGTCTGCCATTTTTGTGGCTGCATGGCATTTAGAGTGTTACTGTATGACAATAGTATGACCATAGCCTGCAGAGGGAGGATTCAGACCACTGGGGGTTTGTGAGAGACTGCCTTTAACCTTTAAGTGCAATGTATGCCAAAACAATAGGCAAATACATGATGATCAGTTGCAACTATTGCAACATTTCAATGATTTGGAAAAAATTTAAGACAAGAAGAAAGGAGGAGAAAATGATGAATACACATTTAGTATGAACACACACACACACACACACACACTTGTCTTTCAATAATAATCAGTGATCAGTAATATAAATACATGTTTATTTTCTACACTTTCAGCCCTGTGACCAAGGAAGAGTTAATTTCTATCCCAGAGTTTTCACCGGGCAGTGATGTCCAGGTCAACAGTATGAGCAACTCACGCGCTTTGGAGGACCTGCTAGACCTTACGGGCCATGTCGCCTACCCCAAAATGTCCTCCGACGGCAACACTGGTGACTGCAATAAGAACCTGATTGAAGGTGTTGTTAGTCCCACAGTGGATTCAAAGCTCATGCAGCCGTCTCCTCAAACCTCTCAAAAGATTGCCATTCAGATGTAGTGCTCTACTTTCTCTTCTCTCTCTCTCTCTCTCTCTCTCTCTCTCTCTCTCTCTCTCTCTCTCTCTCTCTCTCTCTCTCATCTATGTAATACTGTAAGTACATCCTGCAGTATGTTTGGATAAAATCTGCTTTCACTGTTGATATATACATAATATTACTATAAGGGGTATATCAAAAGAATGGGATTGAATGTGTGCAATGCAAGTGTGTGTTCGGTACAAAACACACAAACACACATTAACATGCACACACATTGCTTAGTGTCTAAGCTGGTGGGTGTGAGTACATACTCTTGAGTTGTTGCACTGTGAGTAGCCTTTAACAACTGGAGTTCTATGGGAGACTGTCTCAGTGATGGAGGATAACCAGTCGTGGTATCTAAACTAATAGCGTAATGTGAGAGAACTGATATGACTATTAACTATTAAGGAAACATTCAATGCTTCTTGTGTAATCACCTCTGAAACAATGGACAGTAGGGTCCAAATGAGTCCACCATCAGCCAGAAATGTTTGCATCATGCATGAACAACTAACACAGTGTTCGGTTTCAGCTGAAGAAATCTTACAATTGTGCTAAAAAACATAATTATGTCTGCCATTTACGAAAATGTGCTACTGTACACATGGCTTGTATTTCTTTCAGTTAGTGTTGACTGTTTTGAGAGAATTCCAGAGGTTGTCCTGTTATTTTGTCTTTTCTTTTTTAATATTCACAGTAATGTTTAATTGGGTCAGGTCAACATGCCTTGCTTTTTTTGGAATTCAAAATACCTGGTAGTGGACCCAGAACTTTGGACCCCACTGTAGCAACTGGACTTGTGGGTTAAGCTGTCGTTTACAATTCAGGATTTTGTCACAGTCTGGTTTGAACATGCTTGTGCATGTTTTAGAGGAGTGTGCAAATGAATGTGTAACAGAGTATATACCTGCAGTGATAACTCTTTCAGAAAATCATTGGAAAAATATTCTACTAAAGAACAGTTTCTTGATAAGAATATGTCAGTACCTTATGCAGCTCGAATCCAAGCTTCAGATTATTGGGAGAATATAGCCTGCTCTGTATATTTCCAATTGCATTGTGTATGGTTAACAAATTGGGCAAGACATGCATTTTTCATCTTCATTTAAGTAATGTTTTTAATAGAATAGGTGCTGTTACCAAATTAAGTCATTAAACAAGGTTTAGCACCTTGCGTGTGCATGTACGAAGTTGAACTCACTAAATAATAATGCATCAGTTTGCGAGACAAATTGATATCCAATTTTATCCTTTCTTGCAGAAATCCAAAATTGCACTCTGCAATAGGCCGGTCCTGTTTGTGTACAAACATTGGAAGTAATCATTTGCACATTTCTTTTGTTACTGTTACAGTAGGTCAACAAGAAGGATACTGTGAAGGCTGTCATAGTGTTTCCAGTATGATTATTCTCATTTTAATTATACTGAGAGATTGGTTTGAATAACAGCTTGGACATCTTTATTTAACTATTTAAAAAAAGTAATATTCTTCAACAAGTTAAACCATATGTATTAGCCTAGTGTGTTGTTTTGGCTGCTCAGCTTTTTAGTGACTCAGGAAATGTTCAACCTGGACATATGTTTGTATTTTCATTCTAATTTGCATCTCAATGACAAATGATAATTGTTTCGCTCTTTAATATTCACAAATGTTCAATTTGATGTAACGATGATTGAAGTTTATTTTACAGTGGTGCCTTGATATGTGGAATGTTTGACCATTAACCACAATAATGTCATTCAACATGTTCTGTATTAGAACATTCAAGCTTGCAATATACATTATAATTCTGCTGTGGCTATAGAGGTTAAAGCATGTGTCATAATACTTGAAACCTGAGAAAAAAACATTAGGCTACAATTGTATTTCTATGTTACACACATCATATTTGACCCTTTAACACATGGGTCTCAAGCTCATATTTCCTGGGGGCCACTTGACAAATTGACGAAAAAGTCAGACCGGTTGAATAGGGGTAAAAATATTGACTTTCTAGGCCTATAAACTTCACATATTTACAGTATTATTATTATTTCATATTGTTTTCTTACTAGATATGGGCACATCTTCTGCTGGCACAGAGACTTGTCTTACAGGGAGTTGTCAGTAAACCCTCTGAAACAGGAAAAAAGAAAAGAAACAGCAGAATACATAAAAATGAACAACCCTGTTTTGTGTGTGGCCCCCTGGCTTGCACTTTGAGATCCCTGTTTAAACAGTTTCTGCAGACAGAACTTAGCACAATAAGGCAGATTCTTTTAAAATAGCCATATAGCTTGTTGTAACTAGTCTACATTATATATAATGCAAGATTTAGGATTTAGAACTGTCAGGTTAAATACATATTGATAAACACATATTTACACATACACTAACAAAAACAGCCGTTGGCATTCAGCATACTACATCATACATCTGTTATGTAGGTTAACTTTGTAGATTGAGCATGGTTGGCATGGGGTCATGTACAATCTGTATCAATAAAAAGGTTGAACTTGTGTGTGTGTGGGTGCTTGTTTAAACAATTACACTATGCTTATAAAAACAACGTTTAGACCATTAGGGTAAATATAACTAGGTATATCATACAAATGCCTATTCATGCCTATACAGTTTAACAGATGTGATAGTCTAGAGGAATAAAGAAGCAAGGGTTATAAAAAACAAAATAAAATGTCACTTTACAGTTGCATGCAGTTTTACAATACACCACCGAGCCAGTAGGAGGCGTTCAACATGATACCGCGCTGTTCACGAAAGCGATGCATTAAGCGGTGAAAGAGCTACGGTAATAACAGTCGAGCTGTGTCGCAGTTGACGTGTAAAATACGCTCTTTGGTGAGTTTTAAGTCCTGCTAATTCATATGTAATATTGATATTTCTATTGACTTTGTAAATTGTATTATAAAGACAGTTTTAAGATGTAATCAGTCCAATGGCATGCCGTTTACGCCGCACAAACCACACCATACCACAGGGTAGCTAGTTAGCTAGCTAGCTAGGTACTGTAGCTAGTAGCATTAAGAGTGAGCTAATGTTAGCTACAGTACCCCATTTGCCCTACCCTGTGCCACGTACAGTACACTACAGTACTGGTATCAAGGTACGGTACCGGTACTATGGACTAAACTTCAGTCGATGTTTCTTTAACGAACCGTATAGTACAATTACTGCGTTCGCTCGTATAATAAGGAATCCAGATTTGCGTGTACGGTATACAAATATACGGTGTCAACATGACTTATCTTAAGTTTTATGTTAATTACTAGTAATTAAGCAGGGTGGAGTGTGGTAATGCCCACGTATTGCTAATTTCGGAACCAGATTTGGTTGTTCCTTAATAGTTTTGTACGGGTTAGGGTTAGGGTCCGTCTATGTTGGGCCTACAGGTATGGTACGCCAACATGCAGCTGCTGACACCTATGTTGCACCGAGGTCTCCAGAAACTAAAAACGTTTATCGACAACAGAGTACTTTAATTCTAGCTTGATTATATTTTTTATAATATATCCATGACTATGGCACGCTCACGAATGTTGCATTTAAACAGCCAGCAATGTTCAGTGTACGAGCTCCACCCCTAATCATTCCTGACTGTTCGCAGTCAGGAATGTATGGAAGCACACTTGTGTGGGGGGTGGGGATTAACTTTCCCAAAATAATGACTTAGCCTAGTATTTCAAAATGAGTTTGTATCACTAAATAGTTCGCCTTGAGTGTCCAGTGAGTACGAAAAGCCTATATAAAATGCAGTCCATTGAATTTACTTATGAATTTCTGCGAAATATTGTTCTAGTCTTCTAAGACTTTATTCAGCTGCCAGTTTGGTACATACTAGGGAACATTGTCCTATGCAATTAATGATGAGAATGCTTCTTTTATCATAATTGTTTTAGGTTTTTATGCTTTGGGTGTTTTTGGGTTTTGTTTCCATAAAAACGTGTGCTATGCTATATATAGCCTACCTACTGGCATATGTCTTAAGGGTATTTCTGTTGCACCTTTTTTACAATCCAAAAAAACACTCAGGCCTAGGTATATATTTTACATGCTTATTAATCTTGCTCTTTTTAGGCTGTGCATATCTTGATGCATCTGTAGCACCAATTTGACCCTCAAGGATCAGTATAATCAAAACTCAAAGCACACGATTAATATACTGGCATCCATTAACTTGAACATATGTTTTCCTTCATACTGTAGGCTTTCTTTTTTTTTTTTTACTGCCAAAGATGGTACGACCCCATTTTGGACCACCACGCTTCAAACCAAGGTAATGTGATTTGTATAGGTAACATAATGTAGTATATTTACAATTGTTTTAGTTTGCTGTTTTCTATGTATTCCCATGTCTTGTGTCTCGTTTCTTACAATCAGTCTTTAAGGAACATGTTTAGGTCAGCTTTTAGGTTTTTGTTTTGTTGTATATTTTCAATATTCTTCAGTGAGCTGTGTGACACCTCTGCAAAATGTAATTGGTTATTTAAGTTCATTTCTTTCTCTAACAAACAAGGGGATATGTTTTTTTTATCCCAATGAGAATGGTATATGGGAATGAGAGTGATCATGCACACAACCATGCAGCCACATAAGCCCTATTCACACATCGTTCCTGGTAAATTACCAGTGTGAACGTGCAGGCAGTGATTTTCTCTGTTCAGGCATGCAGCTCTATCCAGGGACATTTACCTCTTGCGCCTGTTCATACATGCCCATGCCGTGGGTTAATACCGGCATAGTACAATGGGATCTATTTCTCTAGACTAGACTATTTACAGTGTTGTGTACTCTTGTATTTTTGTTTCTCTGCAGACCATACACAGATGGCGCTGCATCACGTGAACAGCGCTATAGCCCCAGCATCAAAAGCCGGCGAGATGCCCAGGACCACCCGGGAAAAGCCCCCCCTAGCTGGAGAGAATCCAGAGGCAGAGGAGAATCCAGAGGCAGAGGAAGACCCCCTTTCACAAAAAGACTCCCGCTGATGGGTGAACGCAGGGAGCCACCTTTTAATCACTGGAGGTCCCAGAACCAGGATTCCTTTCAGTCGCACTCCAACCAAATCGAACCCCAACACAGCCACCGGAGGCATTCCCCATCCCGACCAGCCCGCCCCCCTCAAGTCCAGCATCGGCCGTCCCCCCACAGCCCTGGCCGGGGATCCCCCGGCCACAGGTCCCCTTTTCACGGCCCCGCTGCCGGCCATAGGTCCCCCTCACCACGGCATTATCATAGCCAGCCCCCTGACAGGAGACCAGGCTCCACACCGCCCTACCGGGGCTCTTTCAGGGGCCCCAAAAGGCAAGCAAGTCTCCAGCACGACGAGCATCGGAGTCAGGGCCCTCGAGGGCGCTACGGCCCCAGACAGAGGCCATATGAACACGCGGGCCGCGTTGCCAAGCGCTGGAATGAGGCCGCAGAATTCTCTCATCAGCACAATGGAGAGCATAGGCACCCTGGCTCACACAGGAATCCCAGAGAGTTTCATGGAAGAAGCTCAGAGAGGTACAAGAGGGAAGCAGTGAGGCAGGCTGGGTAAAAGTGTAAAAAAAAGAGAGAGAGAGAATGGAGGCCTCAACCTGTCTGTCCTCAATGTCCAAGGGGTGTAATAATTACCACTTTTTGGCTCTGCCTCATAGTCTAAGGGTGTTAATGTAAATGTCCCCCCCTGCTACTGAGAAGAGTGTTACCCCTGTTAAGTGCTGATTGAAAGTATCTCCCCTACCCCACAATGTCTTATTCTGTCACGGCATTAATGGTGAATGGGCGGCGTCACGATAAGTTAGCTCTGTTTCCGCCTTAACGTGGCGTCGCTGTGTGTTTACGTCTCTGTTGTCTGATGGATACGCAGGTGGTCTGGCGAGCGAGACTCCAGGAGGCAGCGTGCCGAGGCAGCCAAGGATGGCAACAGACCCCCCGGTGCGGAGAAAGCACACGGGGGCCACACTCAACTCCGCCCTTACAGATCCCCTTCTTGGAAAGGGGCTCCGTCATCCTCGGCCTCCTACCACAGCAGCCCGCAGGAGCGGCCGATGGTAGTGCCCCACAAAAGGAGGTTGGCGGGCATACACCCGCTGTCGTCGGGCCCCCCACCAGAGCGTGGGCATCCAAGCCAAGCTAGGAGAGAGAGACCTCATCCCCTCAATGTTACCACAGCATTTGGTGGGCGACCTTTGTCTCTCAAGGATAAAAGTCGCATAATTAAGGGAAGGCAATTGCGAGCAGAGTCTGTAATGAGGTTGAGAGCACCTCCACTTATGAAGGCCAAGCTCCAAACGGGGGACTCCACCTCCAGGGGAAACATGAGTGCCATACTGGCCCTTCGCAAGAAGCGCTTCCAGCCAAATGCTGCCCCCCTGAGGAAGGTGGATGTGAAAACATCGAAACCACAGCGGCAGTCACCACCACCCAAGCACGAGGGCAAAACAAGCAAGTCTTCAAGAGACTCCGATAGAGTGAAAGATAAGGTGGAGTCTCGTCGAGCTGTAAGCACACACAGGTATGGTATTATGCTTCTCACACTCTACGCAGGGGCTTGATGATTAGGAAGTCAAGAAGCAATTTCTCTATATCAATGGGGTGCCAAATGTGGAAAATGGAAAATGTCCAAGGTGTAATAATTTGAAACTTCAGTTCTTTTGAGCACGCGTCATGTCAAGTGTGCTGCAGAGGTTTCAACAGATCCACGTGTCAAGTGTGCTGAAGAGTGCGTGTGTGCTCAAGTCCTTCACAGCCCTGTTAATCAGCCTAAGTATTATGAAACCTGGAGAATCAACACGCAGAGATGGAAAGTCTGTCCACTGTGACTACAAAACAATTATTGAGGTTCAGAAGATAGAGGAATAAATTTTTTTTTTGTGAGGAGCTGTTTAAACTCAATCAAAGAATGCATGAAGAGGACCACTTAGATTCTTCTTAAGAACTGCGACACTGCTTCAAACCAAACAAGAAAGCATGTGTCATCTACATGGATCAAGTGGAAAGATGCATCAAAATGAGATGGAAAACGCTGAAGTTAAAGCTCATCAGCTGAAATTTAAAGCAGCAAGAATATTTTACGAAGATGGAGTCTACAATACAGAAGGCTCCCGTAGAAAAATGTAGCTGCAAAAATGTTCCAGAATTTTAATGAAAAATTAAGCCTTTCTTAATTAATGTCCTTGCATATCCCCTTACAAATGTCATTGTAATTATATTCTAAACTGTCTTAGTTTGATTTAATTACTGTGGAAGTTCCCTTTATGCTGCATAGCTGTAGAAACACTCAATGCTGAAATTCCAAGACGAAGGCAATGCAAGCCCCCCCACACGCCAGTTCAAACGTCTCATTCTGAGATGTCAGGTCAGGAATCAAGACCAGCGCTGTCAAGTAGGACTGCTACATCATCAAACCTATACAAGCCACAAGATCTCTCACCACCATGTCATTTTGCCCAACTGATGATTATTAAAAGACCAAGGCTCATAAATGTCATCTCAAATATATTGAATTTCAAGAAACATTTTGAAGAATGACACCACAAAAGAAGACTCTTCCATAAACATATAATGGCAGCTCTCATGGAAAGGAGCAATGGCTGCTGAAGTGGATCATGGAATGTGGAATGGCTAAAGTTGACTTCTCAACTTGAGGAAGCTTATCTGGGAAATGCAGTAGGTTAACATGGCCTCTGCAATCTTATGAGCTTCGCTGGCATTTCAGTGATTGACCTATGATTGAACAAAGTCTACTTTTAATTTTGTTAATGAAGCTAAACCTTGAGTTGACCATGGCACGTGAAATATCTAAAAGAAGCCTCATCACTACGTGCACATCATGTCAAGACCTAGGCCTTCTAGTGAAGTTATCCATAATTCTGTGTATTTAACCAACCAATGTGTCAAGAGGAAAGGCAAAAAAGTGTTCATGCTTCAAGTTATTTAAAAACAATTTGTTAACAAAACAAGATTTGTCATTACCAGCCATCCAATAAAACATGCAGATCTTGGTAGTTTGAAACATGGAGTAAAAGGATTTAGAAGCCACATTTGAACACTGTAAAAGTACGCTATGTGTTCAAATCTGTAAGTGGGTCAACAATAAGAGCAACAATGCCTGCCTTGTGTGTGACTGCAGCCAAAAGGCTGTTTATTTTACCAATCACCTGCTAATTGAGTTTGCACCGCAACATCAGAAGATTCTGTGGTCCATAATCCAGACCAACTGCCTTTCCATACAATGGTCTAATGGAATTAAGATGGCCAGAAAAAACTTTGGAATGTCTTCTAGATGATTATTTTAGACCTGACTCAATGATGCCCCTATCAAGACTATCCAGTTATCCTGACAGACGATAGAAGATTTGTTGATGTTACAGTGATGGGAGGTTGACATGCATTGCTTTAAACCTCCTGCAAGATGCCCACTATTTTACAATCACTGAATAAATGAGAAGAGTTCAGATTGATTCAGTGTGCGATTATAGGAATACAGAAGCATGGCGGTTCTTTTTTGTAAGTACCAATGTGTAATGCTCAACTTCACGGTTATTTTCTGGTTGTTAGCCGAAGTTATTTATTTTGCGGTATGACTTTTCAATGCTTCCAAGAAATGAAACTATAAATGTTTTTTGCGCATCAGGTCGCAGTATTGACCAGAACGCTGATGTGCTTAAAATTGTCATCTGTCTCTCTCCTTAGCTCGTCTCCCATAGACAAACACCTCACTTCTGACCTTGTAGTTGTATCCCATTGGCAAGCTGGGTCCACCTCCACCTCCAAGAGATGCTCCTCACCAAGGGATCGAAGTCCAAAATCAAAGACTGGTAAATTAGCTCAGTTTGAGATCTTGGGAGAAAAAAAATGCATGGACTTGTGGATGTATTGTTCTTTTCCTCTTATTAGTTATTTGCCCAGATCTGTTGATTGATTTTTTTTTTTCTTTCTTTCTTGAAAACTTTTTTTTTTTTTTTCCAGATCGCAGCTCTGACGATGGTTCTACAAACATGCGGTTCTCCGCCTTTCAGAACTCCAGGACATCGTCCGATGACCGCAGGGGGAGCTATTCAGACAAAAGAAACTTTCGGTACATTGCCTAGAATTCTCCTAAACCATATCACAATTTGTCATACGTGTATGTAACTAATAATGCATGTATTTAATAGATTTTAAAGCTCTTTTTGTTTGAATTTTAAAAGCCAATTGAATATAGAACAAGAGAGCCACAGACCTGGGAGGCTGTTCAGAAGACCGCCACCACCAGGACCACACACCCAGGTGAGATACTACTAAATAAAATGACTTAGTTTGAGTTCCAGCTCAATTATATTACAGTGCATCTGGAAAGTATTCACAGCGCTTCACTTTTTCCTCATTTTGTTATGTTACAGCCTTATGCCAAAATGGATTAAAATTCAAATAAATCCTCAAAATTCAACACACAATACCCCATAATAACAAATTGAAAAAAAGTTTGTTTGCAAATATATTAAAAATAAAAGAAATCACATGTACATAAGTATTCACAGCCTTTGGTCAATACTTTGTTGAAGCACCTTTGGCAGCAATTTCAGCCTCAAGTCTTTTTGAGTATGATGCTACATGCTTGGCACACCTACTTTTGGGCAGTTTCTCCAATTCTTCTATGCAGAACCTCCATCGGGTTTGACAGGGAGCATTTGTGCACAGCCATTTTCAGATCTCTCCAGAGATGTTTACTCGGGTTCAAGTCTGGGCTCTGGCTGGGCCACTCGAGGACATTCAGAGTTGTCCCGAACTCACTCCTTTGTTATCTTGGCTGTGTGCTTAGGGTTGTTGTCCTGTTGGAAGATGAACCTTCTCCCGAGTCTGAGGTCCAGAGCGCTCTGGAGCAGGTTTTGATCAAGGCTGTCTCTGTACATTGCTGCCTTCATCTTTCCCTTGATCTTGACTAGTCTCCCAGTTCCCGCCTCTGCAACACAGCATGGTGCGTGGCATCATCATGCTGTAGGGATGGTATTGACCAGGTGATGAGCGGTGCCTGGTTTCCTCCAGACATGATGCTTGGCATTCAGGCCAAACAGTTCAATCTGTGTTTCATCAGACCATATAATTTTCTTTCTCATGTATGGAGTCCTTCATGTGCTGTTTGTCAAACTCCAGGCATGCTGTCATGTGCCTTTTACTGAGGAGTGGCTTCCGCCTGGCCACTCTACCATACAAGCCTGATAGGTGGAGTGCTGCAGAATTGGTTGTATTTCTGGAAGATACTCCCCTCCACGGAGCAACGCTGCAGCTGAGTCAGAGTGACCATAGGGTTCTTGGTTACCTCCCTGACTAAAGCCCTTTTTCCCAGAACGCTCAGTTTAGCCAGGTGGCCAGCTCTAGGAAAAGTCCTGGTGGTTCCAAACTTCTTCCATTTACAGATGATGAAGCCCACTGTGCTCATTGGGACCTTCAACGGTGCATACATCTTTCTGTAGCCTTCACCAGATTTGTGCCTCGATACAATCCTGTCTCGGAGGTCTATAGACAATTCCTTGTACTTCATGGCTTGGTTTGTGCTCTGACATACACTGTCAACTGTGGAACCTTATTTAGACAGGTGTGTGCCTTTCCAAATCATGTGAAATAAACTGAATTAGCTACAGGGGGACTCCAATCAAGTTGTAGAAACATCTCAAGAATGTTTAGTGGAAACTGGATGTGCCTGAGCTCCATTTTAAGTGTCATGGCAAATGCTGTGAATACTTATGTACATGTGATTATTTATTTATGTGATTACATTATTTTTTTAAATACATTTGCTTAAAATTCAAACAAGCTTTTTTCACTTTATTATGGTATTGTGTGCATAATTATGAGGGGAAAAATATTTGAATCAATTTTGGAATAAGGCTGTAACATAACAAAATGTGGAAAAAGTGAAGCACTGTGAATACCTATGGTTGTAAATGCTTGTTGATAAAAACGAGGATAATGCAGTTCACTTGTGTTCTTATTTGCTCTAACGTGTACACTACCATTCAAAAGTTTGGGGTGCTGGCCTTCTTTTTCTCTTGTTCAATAGGTTACAGGGGCCTCCCACTCCATTCTATTGTAGTTACAGACCGTTCGCATGTAGTGTTACGCCTGATTTCCACTGTTCTGTCACGCCAGAGATCCATTTTTGCTTTGTCATCTGCACTGCATCCTGTCTCGCCAACATCTTGTCAGAAACGGAGCGTCTGAGTTTCCATAGCAACAAACCGAAATTGCGAGTTATGTCTGATTGGCAGTTGGTCGTTTTCAGAAGCGCCCCAGACAAAATATAGAACTGCCACCTATTTTTTGCGGAGCCGAGCATAGAGCCATATATACAGTGTGTATATACAGTCTCTCTCTCTCTCTCTCTCTCTCTCTCTCTCAAAACATATTTATTTTTATGAATTGTATTAACTTACCTAACAGCAAATGTAACTGGCTGAATATTATGTCTGCTCCCCCTGCTAACAGTCAGTACTCAGTTGTGGGTGTTCTTAGCAGTTTTTCAGAGGCTTATAATATTCATATCGATATCGGAATTATATCATATCAACCGTAACTGAGAACTATATTGCGATATAAATTTTGGGCATATTGTCCAGCCATAAAGCTGCTTGCACACTGCCCCGACCAATGCAGACAGACTCCACCCAACGCCAACTGTTGCATCAGTGTGCGCTGCTCCATCAGTCGGTACTAGTTTTGTTAGTTTGTGTTAGGGTGTACTAGGCCCAGTTGCCTTAAACCGTACTGGAGCATTATTGTTCCCCCGCTGGCTGCACTCACACTGCAGTTAACATTCAGGGCCAGGGCACGCCTACACCAAAACATTAGGTTGGCTACTTGGTGTCAGGACAATTATTTTGTTCACATTTTGTCGTTTCACTGGTACATGTCCTTGATGTCCGACGAGCTACCAGATTTACCGCGACAGTGACCAGCGACAGATCAGAGTTGAGAACTTTTCAACTTTGTGCTAATTTCCAGCGAGCCGTTGGTGATGGCGTTCGGTGTTCTCTGCATCTTATTTCCTATTGCGTTAGTCAGACAGCTTGAGTGTGTTATATAAAAATATTTAAAAAAATAGTTCTGCACTGGGCACTGGCACCACGGCGTTGGAAAACAACTATACCTCTACAGCCCCTTCAGCAGAATTGCAATGGCGACACGCCTACTTTGACAGAAGCGTTCCATTTTTGCTTCCATAGAAATGCATTACAAGGGGCTCTTGTTATTCCAATATGGTTACATATTGTCAAATTAGCCACACCCACCCGCAGTGTATTTTACATGTCTAATAGTTACAGAATAGAGAAAATGTCTATATATTTTAGGGTGTTCATATTATGTCATTGTGTTTTTGGAGTTGGCATGCAGTGTTTTAGTATATAAGATATTAACTATAACCATTGGCAAGGTCCTTTAATTTCTCAGAGCAAGAATAGACTGAGTTGTTGATGCGCCAGACACTCAACTACTCTAAATAATGGCAGTTTTATTGCTTCTTTAACAGTTTTTAATCTGTGCTATCATAATTGCAAAATTGTTTTAAATGATCAATTAGCCGTGTTAAAATGATGGACTTGGAACACCGGAGTAATGGCAGCTGTAATGGGCCCCTACGCCTGTGTAGATAGTCCATTGCAAATCTGTTTTTAAGCTACAATAGGAATTTACTAAATAAACTTTTCTTTTTTTTTATGGAAATGAAATGTGCTTTTCTTTTGAAAACAAGGAATTTTTTAAGTTTTCTTGACCCCAAAACGTTTGAACAGTATGTATATTTATGTCCAATTCTTTGAAACTATTTCATGTTTCATTTTGTTAGTGAATTATTTTACACAATTCTTAATGCTATTGATCTACAGCTGTAATGCTGTTTTTCCAGGGAGATTAAGTAGAATATATGTTCATTACATGTATCACTCATGTGTTACAGAGGGGAAGGTTTATGGGTGGTCAAAGGAGGCCAGGCCCAGAGCCAGGATTTGTTAGAAAGCCACTCATGGTATGCATTACTTAAATGACTGTGGTTTAAAAACTGTGTTAAAAGAAATAAGTATCTGTTCTTGATTCCAAATAATGAAATGTTATTTTTACCATTCTTTAGGAAACCTGTGTGCCGCGCCCTTTCTCACAGCAGAAGCCAGTGTTCCGAAAAAGTCAGAGTATAATGTCTAAATATCGCAACATGCAGGCCGTTCGTCAGCGGGCACCATATCACCGAGGACCCAACCAGCAGCGCTGGTGACGATAATAACAGGTACATGTGTTTCCAGTGTGCTTCACAGATTTAGTTTAAATTGGTGTAAAACCTGTACACATAATTTATCCCTCATTGCAATTAAATCTTCAGCTTAACTGGTTTTATCTAAGCATTAATTAATGTGAACCTGCTCATTTGTTTTTATGTATGAATGGCTTATTTAAATGCTCTTTATTTTACCACAGCTGCCCAGTTCTGCAAATGTGACAACTGGAAAAAGTGGGATATCTACCTAGACCTTCGCTGTTCTGTTATGTGCACAAATAGTGTTAAACACTCCAGCCTGTCTATGTACTGGTAGGCTGCTTTCTAATGATACTGGAGCGTGTATTTGACAATGTTTGTATGCAGATGTGCTAATGGCTGTTCTGACATCCTAATATTTTCTTTTTTTCTTTTTAAACTACTGCTTACAATATTAGCAATCATCACTGTATATGATAATTTGTTGTAGTATGTTTACCAGCAGTAAGAATTAGACATTTTGGGATTGAGTCAACATACAGTTTACTCTTACTATTAAAGTTTATTATTTAACACTAAATCAAATGGCTGTCATGAAATGTGGGCTTTGGAGACATTTTAATTTACTGAACGCTGGCTGGGACAATATTATTTTATTTTCTCATATTCAGTCTCCAAATAGTGAAATGTAAGTTAGATATTGTCCCCATTTGATGCATTTGTGTTTTATTTGCATCGTCTTCCCAGTGTAAATCTTTCCTACCCTGAAAGTGAGAGCACAGTCCTTTTAAAAGACTTGTTTGGCCACCATCAGAAGACCTAGGAAATAAGTTCTCAATGCTTCAATCTGGTTCTTTGAACCAGACGCATTGTCTGAATGGACAGCCTGTGACAAGTTACTGTACACTGGGATGGCTTGAGACAAGTGTTTTGACTCAAGGTTGTCTTTTGTTTCCTGTTATGTGTGCTAAATGGCTAATTGTAATGTAGTCTATAATGATATTTTGAAATTTAAGCAGAAGACTCAGATTAAATTAGTTGGTCAAAATGTAATTGAGGTTGGGAAACTGATTCAGTTCAGGATGGTGCCTTAAAATCAATGTGCCCCGTGCATCATGCTGTGGACCTTTATAACATGCAAATGCTTAGCTCAAAGCTCACATTAAACAAATGCATCTCATGATCTTTCATATTCTGACTGGAGGTGATGACACCCCCACCAATCTAGAACTGGTGAACCAGCTTGGCGAAAGACCATCTTTATGCTTCATGTTTGAAAACCACAATTTTTTGGTGTGTATCCAAACTGGATAATGTCAGGGAAATTGGCAATGGCATTATTTACAGATAAAATAGAAGTTATTAAAAAGTACAGTATGGGCTGCAATCCACTGCCTTTCAAGCAATACAGTTTGCTGTGTTCCAGGGATATTTTTGTCCACGGGTCCTGTGCTAAACTTAGTTGTGATAGAACCCACTTCATCACAACAGCATACCGACGAAGCCAATGGGATACAATGAGGCAGAGTGTAGGGTGTCGAGTTAATACAAGCAGGGCTTTAATGATCTGCTATCGCTGGTCAGACACGGTAAGTGTATGCAGAAAATCCTTAACTGAAAACGTTAAATTACTGGCTTACTATGTTTTCTAACAGTGTATCTGTCGGCTCCCTCTGGCTTGGTCAAGCATGTGAAACAGTTGATTACTGTGGCACGAGAAAATAACCCTCTGCCAGCATTGTCAATATGTGACGACCTGGTTTGTGCTTCAGCGGGTCTGCGTTATATGGGGGTGTACGCTGACATGCACAGTATACTTTTTATAGTTGTGCTGCCTAGTTGCGTTAGAGTTGTTACTGAGCATGTGAATCCCACTACAAAAATGATGTCGGGTTAAATTGACTATTGGAAATTGGCATAACAAATATTTAGTGCCAGCTAATCTTATAACATTGACCATGGCGAATCGCTCCCCCATATAACATTTGTCTAACAGTTGTCTATTAGACCGCTGTTTAGATCTTCAATGCCTGAATATCATTAGTCCTAGTAGGTTTGACTGTCTAGCTCTACGGGCCTGTGCGACTCTGTGCGGGATCCGTAGACCCTACGCAGCAGCGTTTGACATTTAAGTATAAACCAGGCTTTAGCACTGTAGTAAGCCTAGTTAATAGTCTAATCTAAGTTTTTGCTTCTTTTTTCAAGACGGAAAATAATAGCCTACACAGTTTACAGTTACGCTATATCAACAATAATTTAAATCAACCATGATTTTGAGCATTTAAAAAGCAACGCAGAAAAGCAGCTGTATTGACGCATGTTTAAAAAGGATGACTTTTTTTTTAATATATTCTGCTCAAATTATTCACTCAAATATAATTTGTACGTTTAGACTTTGGAGTCTACAGGCTTTCATTTTGTCCAGCCCAGCACATTCCCTGTCACCATGGGCAACTATAGTACTGCCTTCGCTGCTGGTAAGACATCAGGCTATGAATTATTAGGGTGTACTGATGTTCCAATACTGTCAATGAAGTGTGTGTGTATATATATAAATAAATATATATGTATATATATAAATAAATATATATGTATATATATAAATAAATATAAATGTATATAAATAAATAATATATATATATATAAAAAAAAAATATATATATAAAAATATAGGACTTTTTTGGCATTAAAAGATCATATCTGAATGCTTTTGCTAATGGTAGCGCATTTTCAATTGATACAATTTGTATGCATTTGCTTTTCACTGTTTGATGTTTACTCTCTAATGTCTGTCTAAGAAGTTGAAGATTTTGAGTCAATTGTGTCAGTCAGGGAGAGGCTGAATGAGTTGGCAGCTCATCTTGCAGATGAGAGATTGGGCTCAGATCTTCCACGTTCGGGAAGTATATATACTAAATTCTTTAAAATAACAAGCTATAGCACAAGCAAATGGTATTGACTATTGCTAATATTTTTTCATGTGAAGAGTTATGTGGGGATGGGGAATGTATTTAAATATTGCATGTCAGTATCCTACATCGTCATTGGAATAAATGTAACGTTTGAGCTTGCCATTTTATGCAGATAGCCACAAAAAGCAGTTAATGAGAACTATAACATGCATTAATCCAACATTAATAAAAAAAGGTTTCATGTTATGGATGAGTTTATATTTAAACAAAGCTATTTCACTGTGTATGTATTTTACTAGTCAGAATTCTCATACTGTACAATCTCTTACAGGTAGCCTCGTCACTTCTGATGGAGGTGGTACACCAAGAGGCTGAAATTGAGGGGGTAATACCCCCCTCCCCCACTTTTATTAAAACTAAATTAAAACACACATATACAGCATCTAACACAGAGTGCATCTCTCATTCTTCTCTCTTGTTAGTTATAAGAACATAATCATATTGTATTGTCACTATGGTTGCAGTAAAGATTACTTTACCGCATAAAGCCGTTTGCTTCATCAATGTTAACTAGATGTGTCCACAGATGGCTGAGTCCAGAACCCATGTTTTAGGTTCTTTACCATGCACCAGTGCTTCCCAACCCCTCTCCAGCCAGATAAACAAGGCTCTCTCAGCTGCGTTGCTATCTCCCCAGCCTCCAAGCCTCCCGTCTGACACCAAGCACTGCAGAAATCCAGTGCACAGCCCAAACACCATAGAGCAGCTTCAGACAGACTTGAGAGACCTGAGAAGTGAGATGGAAGTAATGAAGAGTCAGCATAAGTATGTTTGTTTCTGTCTACAACATGTTGAACCCACGCACACTACTAAACACACATTTATTGAAACCCACAGATGGCTTTTTTCTTCAAGTAGTGAAGAAGATACTTAAAATTTGCCCAGACACGCGAACAGCAATTCAGATTAACATTGGCGTTTGAAATCATCCACTCCTTGACTATATACTTTGATTACAGTCCCTAAATGCACGTTGCTCTTCAGTCTTCAGGAATAGAGATGCATGTCGGGATTAACCCACTAGAGGGCCCTATAGGCAAGCAAATACCAAGGGGTCCCTGGCTATGTCCGGCAATGTCCCGGGGAGCCGTCTCAGTCGGATCAAAATGAATTATTTAGGTAATTTTTGTTTTCTAAATGTTGTAGCTATATAGCTACAGGTCGGAATATGTCAGCAATTTTTCTTTTTCAAAAATAGAATCAGATTTTTTTCATTTGACTTGGTGGGAAGTAAGTTATTTATCTTATTGGGGCTATATTGTTTGCTGATGTAGTATAACATATTACATAATAGCAATCACTTTTAATGGAATCACTTTGAGGGTGTTTTTTGTTTTATTTAGCAAAGAGGTTAAATTGCTAATGAATGAGCTAGATGAAGAGAAACGAATTCGTCTAACACTGCAGGTAAGGCCTTATTTGTGGTCTGTAACTGTCCAGCTATTGTTTCACTGTTTTTTTCTGATGGATTCTAATGATTCACTCAGTTCACCTTTTGCCCAGTTATTTTGTAGTCACACATGACTAATGTATTAATGTAAATGTATTATCTGTTTTAGATGGAAATCCAAAGCATTAAGAAGCAGTTGTCAAAATTAATGTCACCATGAGTAAATAAATATTCACAAATGACTGAGATATTATTTTTTAAAATAAAAACAATCCCATGTCTTTTTTTTATGTCTAGGCTATATTTTTATTTTCTAGACTTTGGTAATTTGTATTATTGGTATTTGTACATGTATTACACACATTCATAAAAATACATCCACAAATACTTTTCTGCAAAATAATTTAATATATTGTAATTCTAGGCACATGTTGTGATTTATGTTCAGGTATACTGAACACCTTTATTATGAATGTATGCACAAAGGATCTTTCAATGAAATAGTCTTAAACACAATCATGTGCATATGTATGCACACTATACACCTTTATAGAAACAAAGATATTGTTAAAGCCTGGTTCAAGGCATGTTTGGCAGCCTATTGCTCTCTCCATATGGACATTTAGTAACCCTTAATTATGTTTCTCTGATGGTTGCCTCAGACGTTGGAGTCTTCACATGGAATTCAACTCCCTGCAAATGAATAGTGGTCATTGTGTTTAACAATTGATTGTGTCTATTTAGTGGACTAAGGGGGTTTTATGTAGTGTGTGTATATATGTATGTAAGTATATACTGTATTTGTATAAGTACTGTTTTTCTGTTTGTGTTTTATGCTGAAAACCATGTTTTATATGCTGCTGCTTGGCCAGGTCTATGTTGCAAATTATATATTTTATTCTCAACAGGACTTTACTTAAAGTTAAAATAAAAGTTAAATAAATTAGTAAAACATTTGTGTGCCTGATGGTTGCCTCAGAAGTTGGAATCTTCACATGAAATTGGTTTGAAGGAAGCCTCTTTGTTCTCCAGCAGGACAATATCATATCGACAGAGAGGCCTGCATGTCATAAAATGATGGAGTTAGTCACATGAGCATGGCCTATAGATATGTACATTTTCAAATGTAAATATACAGTAGTCCATATTAACAATGGCTGAAACTACAACTTAACATTCAAAAATCTATATTCTTGAAAAGTTTACCTGCAAAATATACTTAAGAAGGGGAGGACTGTAGAATATGCTGAAACAATCCTGATTTAGCAAGTTCTACTATTTATCTGTCTGCATATCAAACGTGCAAAGACAGATAATAGAGATGGAGCTGCAACATCTGCATGGTTTTGCATGCTACTGTAGAATTGTTTGAACATTACCAAGAACAAAAATATAATATCCTCAAAATAATTTGAGGGCGAAAAGAAACAATGTTTACCTATGCTTCTGTTCGAGATCTGTAAGACGCATTCTCAGTATACGTAGTTTATATTTTGGTTTAAGTACATTCCCAGAGGAGAATATGAGGGAGACCTTTTCCACTGATTGGATATGTTTGTCAAACTGGGCCAGCATCTGGGTCTGTGTGTACTTCTTAAACTGTGACGCTTTACTGATGGGAAAAAGAGTTATACAATGTATTTTATCATAAGGGTATGCTTACAGCAAATGGTTAAATGAGTTAATGCTTAACCAAAACTTACTGGTTAATTGTTGCAATAGCCTCTTGGTTTGCACCATAGAGTTTGATGGTCATGTAGCCCAAGTGTATATCCTGGTTCCATATAACTATATCCAAACTATAGCTACTTTCTGTAACAGAGTATCTGCATTGTTATATTCACCAATAAACTTGACACAAATATATAGTTATTATTGGCATCACATTGCAATTAGTTTTGAAATGAATTTGGTCTACAAAACAAGTTACAACTATTGGCCATACAGGTGATGTAGTTTTAAGATGGCATTGAGAGTCAAGGGAATTTCTAGTCTAGTAATTTGTCAATGGGTTAAACTGTATGAAGTATATCTATTAAACATGTTTTCCAATACTTACTGAAAAATGGTGATGCTTTGTTGGTGGTGAAAAAAGCTTTCGTCTCTGATAAATTGACCAGTGTGTTGTTCCAGTGTATAACATTATAACCTATAGGTATTAATACTTATTAGTTAACAGTCAGGTTATTATAATTATTATTATTATGGCAATTCTGTTTCTGATAAAATTCTGGTACAAACCAAAGATAGGGCATCCAGCAGCAGAGAAGTTATCACATTCCATGCAGAGGCCATCCAAGAAATCGATGTATGAAGAACACGGGTAAGCCTTGCTACTAAACGTCGGGGTTACTGACTCAATGAAGAGATACACTGACCTCTGGTGGTCACATTTAAAATAGGCGGACCCTAAAAAGGGCACAAACAAAACAACATTTTACATATTACGTATTTTTCATTGCTATTATTAACACAATAATACTTTTATTTATATAATATTTCCCCCCACTTTTATTATGAATCGTTTACCAGATAAAATCGTTCTCGGGCAGCCAGTTTGATCAGCTCCCCCATTTGGATAGAAATCAATGTGACCTATAGGTTTTCTGTAGCCAAGTGCTGGAACAGTTAACAACATACAGCTTAATTTGTTTACAAAAACCTTTACTAAGCACAAAATACATGCACACACACATGCACACACATGCTCAGTTTACCATCCATATCTGTGTGTACAACATCCACAAACAGTGCGTCAGTGGGATCCAGACGGTTTTCAGGGCTAGCATCGTTGAACTGAGGCCCAGCTGGATCCAAAGCTGAAAGCATCAGTAGGTTGCAGAGCTTGAAATTTATCTTGAAATTGAAGTCTGCAACAACTAGACGACAAATCCCTGCACCTAATCTGGAGCAGTCATCCCAAAATCCCTCTTAAATCAAATATAAACACATAGGTGTTTTGCTGTGTACTTTACCTACATAACTGACTATTGGAAGCATGTTGCTCACCCTTTATAAGACATGTAAATCATTACTGCCAATCAAAGGCTAGGGTGGGATCTATCATAGACATAAACAAGATGCCTAACCTAACCAGTTCTTTAAATTGTAACTTTGGATAAAATTATCTGCTAAATAATTAATTATTATCCACTGTCAAGTTTTACAGTACTCCTTACACTTTTATTGTACTTCAGCATTCACAAAGTTATACTTCCAGTATTAAATTTCTAAAGCACTCTCACGCTCCACTCCCTTTTGGGGCCTGTGGTGGCTTGAAATCTGTTTTTTTCTGTTAAATAGCTTCACCTGTTATGTTACCAGCATTTGATCTCTGTTTATTTTCTCCTATAGCAATAACTGCTTAAGGTGAATCGATACCTGGATATATATCTTTTAGAGAAAACCTTTACATGTGCTGTGCTCATGACCTGACCTTTAGATACACTCTATATTGTTACATCTTCCCTTTAAGCACTTATTGTCTTAGTAAATTGTCTTTTTACATCCCAATATAAAGTTATGCCTTTCATGACATTGTATAGACATTGAAATATAAGAAAACAGAGAACACAGAATGTAGAGAAGGAATATAACAGTGTACCTGTAATTCTGCCAATCTGTCCATTGAGATTAGCACCCACAAAGCCTGATATGTGGGCCCCGAGGCTAACACCAATCATATGCATGGAGTGCACAGAGGCACCATGTCCCTGGGAATATCACACGGTGGGTTAATTTTTGTAAAGAACTATAGATACTATACATTTGTCGGGTCAAATCAAGTGATAGATTGGTTTGCAATTTAGTCTGTCAGTTAGAACTCAAGTCAAGTCAATTTATTTATATATAGCCCTTAATCACATTGCAGTCTCAAAGTTAGACAAATTAGAACTCAATGTTTCTAGATGGCTGGTCCTTATTCTTCTCTACGGGGGTTCGTCAAGGCTCAGTGCTTGGACCCATGTTTTAAATTTGTGTAAACAACATTTGTGACAAGCTATTTATGCTACAGTATGTTCCATCTCTATTATTATGACACATGCTATTTACTGAACTGCATCAACTGCTGCAATTACTTTTGATCTCTTGTTGCTTTTAATACTGGCACCTAAAACATCTTAAATTGATCTTAAATGCAGGCACATGTAAAGTAATGTTATGTTTCAATTCAAGGGAAGCGCTTATATTTCCTTTTCTATAGATTGAAATCATGCTTATCAAATAGAGTTTATCTCTATTTGATACTTGGGGCCATATTTTAACGAAGAATAATGGTAGTAGGTGAGAAGGCTAGGTCACGCGGCTGAAATGGGTTCAGGAAGGTGGCGGGCATCTCCCTCAGAGATAGGATGAGAAGCTCGGGTATCCGTGAGGAACTCGGAGTAGAGCCGCTACTCCTTTGCGTTTACCAGATGGGGGCATCTGGTAAAGATGCCCCCATGCACGCCCCCCTACGGGAGGTGTTCAAGGCATGACCATCTGGGAAAAGGCCTCGAGGAAGACCCAGGATTAGATGGAGAGATTATATCTTCACATTGGCCTGGGAATGCCTCAGGATTTCCTAGTCAGAGCTGGTTAATGTGGCTCAGGAAAAGGAAGTTCGGGGTCCCCTGCTGGAGCTGCTGCTCCCGCGACCCAATACAGATGTGTGTGTGTGTGTGTGTGTGTGTGTGTTTATGCGTGTAGGCCTATACTGTATGTACTGTATGTATGTATGTACTACTTTTTTGGTTTTATGCTGCTTCTTGGCCAGGTATATCTTGCTAAATGACTTTACTTGGTCAAATAAAAGTTAAATAAATGACAAACCCATGCATACCATATATGTCTGTCTGTAGTAAACACAACAACAAAGGCATTCAAGTAATGTCCTGCATCACAGATTCAGCCACACACTCCTGCATCCTACCTGCATGTTTGTTATAAAGGCTGTGAGGTTTTCTGCCACCTGTCTCGTGTTCCTCGCTACTCTGATGTAGTTTATACTGGTGGCACCACGGTTCCAGTCCACCACCACGACATTCATGTCCGCTCTGGTCAGGAGCAGCTTTGTGAACAACCCTAGCCAGCCAGGAGGCGATCCAGTGGGCCGATAGCCATGGATAATAAAGGTAGTCTGCCTGGAGAGGTCGAAGTCGGGATTGTCAGACATGTTGGAGTGGGACAACAGTTTTCCACAGGTGGCGTTTGCCCTGGTGTACAGCAGCAACCTGGTATCTAGAATTGTCCCAGTAATTGCATGGTGGGGTTTCAGATCTGTGAATATATCACATGTCTGGCCTGGGCGAGGTAGGCAGGTGAGAGACAGAGAGACAGAGAGAGAAAGAAAGTTAGTTAGGGACAGAGGGTTACAGAATAATATTGAAGAAATCAGACTTGTTCCAAAATTCCTAATTGTCAGTGTCTAACAAATAAAAACTGAAGAAAATTGAAAACCTTTTACACAAAGAAATGTTGTGTGCCATATGGAAGAAAACATCGTATTGGCTCGTCCATATTATTTATCATCTTGTGAACAAGTCGTAATATAACACAACCACAACATGTTTGCTCAGCAATGAGGAACGTTAATGCCAAAAACGTCAAAATGAAAGTGAAACATGCAGTAACAAGATCTGAACATGGAAGATTAGGACATACGTTAATGTTTAATAAAACTTTGTACGTCTTACGCCCCCTGGCCACAGTTTGATAAGCACCGCTATCAGCAATGCTGGCAGTGGATCTAATCAATATCATAATTTGATACAGCTAAACAGCTCACAATGCAAGACTGGCAGCATATTCCTAGTTGGGCAAGGTCCATTTGCTTTATAATCATTTCAAGACATTTGAGGTATTATTTACCTTTGTAGATGTATATAGTAATCACCAACAGTGGGGTCAGAAATGGCAAAGGAAACATCCTTCAGACCAGCAGTGAGCTGATACAGAATGACAGAATGACACATGACACATAGTTAAAAAAATCCTTTAGACCTTCAATGTGGACAGGAGAGGTAGGAGTTAATTAAAAGCACAGTGCAAACAGTCTTACCTTTACTTATGGGAGGCGAAAGGTCTTGCCCACTGTAAGTATGTCACAATGTCATGATACTCCTCGTGTTTGTAAATCTGCTGTACGTGTTAGTATGTGTATGTGTATGCGTTCCAACGTTCCAGGAAGTGGGAAGGAAGCAACAGAGCAATGCCTTCAACAACACAGTTCTCACATGATTGCCACACCCCCTGTACACAGGTGAAATTCCTTCAGCTGAACAGCCTAAACCAGTTTGTGGTTCACTGTGATCATGATTAGGTGGACCTTTATGTTGCCATTTCTTTGACTTCATTGAGTAGGCTTCAATCCTGTTCATGGAATTTATGTTGACAATATTTAGTTCATACTTAAGATTATCACAGTATGCTTTCAAGGAAACCAGATATATGAAATGCCAATAAGTGTCAATTTGCTGATTGATGCTGATTGACATTCTACTTTCAATTTTTGATTATGTAACCTTCCGCTGGATTTTACCAACAGTGTGATACACATACATAGGGGGAAATCCAGCCCTTTACACACATCTTGTCTTGTCAATATGATTAATGGTAATAATAAATAGACAATGATTTACAACCCCAATTCAGAAAATATTTGGACAGTAAAGAAAATGCTAACAAAAAAAATAAAATAAAGATTTAATTAAATTAACTCTGTACTATATAGCGATTAGGGAAACACTACAACAACACATTATGTTTACAACGTAAATGTAATTGTTTTGTGCAAATAAACACTCATTTACAATCTGAAGACTGCACCACACTGCTGTTTTTACCACTGTATAACATCATATTTTCTTTAGTTACACATATTTCATCTGTGGGCACTAAAGGCAACTGTTTGTTTAGCAGTGAAGTCGATTTTAACCCCCCTTTTCTTCAATTATTTAGGTCTTCAAGTGTATAATTGTACAGGGCCTGTGTTGCCATATTTTGTGCTTCATGATGCACCACACTTTCTAAATAAGCGGCAGGTCAGGACTGTACAGTTCTGACATGCTAAATATAGCACCCCCACTCTCTAGCACCAACTGCTTATGCAATCAATGGTATTTGCATTGTCCTATGTAATATGCAGGCATGTCCCTGGAAAAGTCTACATACGGATGGCAACATACTCTATGTTGTGACAAAATGCATATATTCTACATCTGCTTTAACGGTGCCCTTAGATCTGTACGTGTACGTGCCTGTTTAGTGCGTTTCCTCTTGATGGCTTGAACATTTCTGCTGTTTTTCCAAAAACTATTTATAGTGTTAACTTTTCAGACCCACAATGGCGCACTTCCACAGTGCCACTGTCCATCTTATCTAAGATGGACAGTGGCACTGTCCATCTTAGATAAGATGCGGTCAGCATCGCAAATAGTTTTGGAAAAACCAACCATCATGTTCTCCAGGATAAAGAGGAAAAGTACTCTGTAAGCTTTCTTCAGTGTCACATCCAAAAGCCAGCCTGAGCCTCTTTCTCATGGTATAGGGGTATATGAGCTATGAAGACATGGGTGACACTATGTGAGTGCACCATTAATACAGAAAGAGTATATACACGATTTGTCACAACATATAATTCCTGTAAGCAAAATGGGTGTCAGTGGATTCACATTTAATAATACATGTAATTTAAAAGAAATGTGCCATAATGCTGTTAAACTGTTCCAACTTCTTTGGAGTGTGACATCGGATTTTAACGTATATTTTCACAAAGCAATACAATTTGCAAGGTAAGACTTTATATAATGTGTTGTTGTAGTTATCCCAATATAGTATTAGATTCATGGAATTTAATATTTAATTTGTTTTTCTGAAAAAAAAAAAAAAAAAAAAAAAAATGTCAGTACTCTCACAAACATGTCAGAATTGGGGATGTACAGTATAATAAATAATATATATATATATATATATATATATATATATATATTATTAAATTATAAGATATTACTAATAATATACTGCAATAAAACATACTCACCACTAAAAGGAGCAATTGATTATTTGTGGATGGGGCAGTTGATTGTTACCCTTCCCATGGCTGTTGCCTGGACAATTTTCAATATTTCCGCAAACATTGTGTAATCAACCGTGTGAAATTGTGACACAGTGTGATACAGGCAACCACAATGTTTGTGCACAAAGGCTGTCTCTCTCACAATTATAGCTGGATGCATTGTCACCTTTTAAATAGTCCTAAGTAATACAGAATTGCCCAATTATGCAATAATATACAGGAATTTCCTATGCAACATTCAAAAGTACATTATCTTTGTTAACACTGGTCTGTGATGTACTGCATAATAAACAATAATACATCTCCAGTAAAAGTGGTGTAGTATTCTGACATTTTGGGATCAAAGGATACATTGCTCAGCATTGATGATGACTGCAGTCTAAAACCCTTGAACTTTGTTCATTAGGTTCTTCCGTCACCAGGGTCAGGAAGGCCATTAGGATATGTGCTATACTAAACTGACAGGCTATATAGAGATCACTCCTGTGCCGTAAAGTAGCAAGTAAACAAGTAAGCAAGTAAACAATACAAGCAGAACATTCAGCATGGCTGGACGGAGACGTGGTCGAGGCAGCACTGTCTCTCAGGTTCAGCAGAAGCAACGGAGGGGTGCTCAAAGGGTAGGTCTGCCTGGGACTATTTATGAATACTAGAATAATGACTATACACAAATATACATCAATGACCTAATAGTCAAAATGTATATTTAACAATTCATTGAGCTAACTGTAAATCTTTTATTTTATTTTCACCATCTTTTTGACATTTGAAAACCTTTTATAATATACTATATTAATTACGTTATTATGTTATTTCTCTGATGCTACTGGTTTTGTGTTTGGAGGCAACTGATTTTCCGGCAGGGCTGGCTGCCGAACCAGTTCTGAGTCATCGAGTTTCGCTAGCCAATTCATGATAGAGGTTAAAGGAAATATGTCATATGTCATATTGCCTACATCCTACATAACAATTTGGGACTTCACATGCTGTCATTCCATTTTGTGGATTTATTTAATAAAAACTTAAATCTTATTCAATCCTTCAGATGACTTCTTCAAATGACATATAATATTATCTGGCCATATAAAAGTGGGTGGATGTCCAGTCATTCGAAGGTTCAAAGTGTACTTTACAACACTGCAGATAAAGCTTGTCTTTGTGTATACAACATGGTACTGGACCAGCTGGTGTTATAGCTATAGCACTGAAGATTATTGCATTTTTGTTCTTATCAATGTATGTGTTAATGTTTAGGTGTTAGTTAATAATACACTTGATATAACATCCTATAATGTTTAAATTGTATTTATAATATAACTGTATTGTCTTTTGTCTGACTAATACATCTCTGTTACTGCATTTCATCACATGTCTAGTTTTGTATTGTGACCAAAATAATCTTATTTCCATAGGTTGAAGTAACAATAAAGTTGATTTGAAAAATAACAGTCTTTTCTCTGTATTCAGGCTTTGAGGCAACCCGCCATTTTTGCTAAGGTTACAGGCTGTGACACTGAGGTCCCTCATGAGAAACTGACTGTCGCCCAGGCACGGAGAGGCACACCAGGTTGTTTTGTGCTCAGCATTAGGTGCAGAGCTTCTCTGCATTGTTTACAGTTTGACAAAACTTGCTTTAGACTGACATATACAACATCTGGGAACTGGGTCTGCTGTTTGCCTGTGATAGGATATTAATAAAAGGTTTCTTTGTGTCTTTCTGACAGCTCACCGGCCTGTGCGTGTCTATGCTGATGGAATCTTTGACCTGTTCCATTCAGGACATGCTCGAGCTTTGATGCAGGCCAAAAACCTGTTCCCAAATACACACCTGATTGTAGGAGGTAAATTGTCAAAACAAAGGCATATAGCAAAACTTAGAAGGTGCTGATATGAATCATCATAGCGTAGACACCAGGTAAATGCTGTACGGTCAACGGTGCATGGCTACAGGGGAGGGGCAGAGAACAGTGTGGCCCTAGCGGCTCTGTATGGTGAGGCGTAGAGAGTGTTAGCCACTCTTTGTTAGCATTGAGGTGTAGGAGGAATATGTGCTGTCAGAGATTCAAATCAAAACAATGTTTATGGAATGCTGGATACAACCAGCACTCTTATACCCTTCACTGAGCATATAGCTGCCCAATACAATGGAATACTTGATTGTAATTTCCTCCCAGCATTCCAAGATGAGGAGAGGCATTCTTACACTAATTCACATTGTTGGGTGAAGCATGGCTTTATGAGGTACTCTATGCCCCTCCAGTGTGCAGCGATGAGCTCACTCACAAGTTTAAGGGCTATACTGTGATGACAGAGGAGGAACGGTATGATGCATTGACACACTGCCGTTACATTGACGAGGTTGTGCGGGACGCCCCGTGGACGCTCACTCCAGAATTTCTAGAGAAACACAAGGTGAAGCTGAACATTTTTAAAACCCTTATCACTCTTGCAGGGTGAAAATAAACCCCAGTGTGAGAACCCTGAAACTGTTCCTCTCTATGCCTGGCATACAGCGGTATACATTATTAAAATGTGTATATTATGTACATTATTAAATATACCAGTTTTACTATTCCATTACCTAAATATGTGCGCTTCAAAAATGTATAATATACTCAACTCTATGTGGCAGAATTAGTAGTTACTAGTTTTACTATACGTTTTATAAGTGTTTAAAAAATACTCACATTTTGGGCAAGGCAGAGTTAATATGCATAAAACCTAAGCAAAAGTTTGTTTTTATTTCCAACAGCCAAGGAACTACTTGGCTGTTGGATGACTAAGTGTATGTTGTTCCACTATTGTTTGAATATACATGCATGCACATTTCTAATATTAACCTTATATATTCCCAGATTGACTTTGTGGCCCATGATGATATCCCTTACACATCTGCTGGCTCAAATGATGTCTATAAGCACATTAAGGATGCAGGTAACTATTGAACTAGTAAACTCGTCATGATTTTTCAAGCTCCACCTCTACAATTTTCATCACTATCAGTCTGGGAACTCTCAACTCAAAATGGGTTGTCAGTATGTTGCAGAACCACTGGCAAATCAGCATCTATGGCGAGCAGTGGACAATGTGACTTTGTCTGGAAAATCACCCAAACTTATGTTTTATTCTAGAAGTGGTCCAATTCTTCTGCTAGCCATCACTGTCAAATGCTTGTTGTTCTAATTGGTTGAAAGCTGCTAATGATTTCATCACCTATTGGCACTGCCACTGTGACAAGCAACTTGTAATGGAGGTTTCCAGACTGATTTGAGCCTGATTGAAACAATTTGTGGTGCTTGCAACCATACAAAGTAATCAAAATAAATGTTCTGCATACCCACACAATGTCCACACATGTGGACAGGACATGGAAGCCTGAGTGAAACCGTCCGATACGTTTAAGGCTTCTTTTTGGGTCTGCTTCAGGAATGTTTGTGGCTACTCAGAGGACAGAGGGCATCTCCACATCTGATCTCATCACTCGGATCGTCAGAGACTATGACGTATACGTCCGCCGCAATTTACAGAAGGGATACACTGCTCAGGAACTAAACGTCGGATTCATAAAGGTACAAAATACATATTTGATGCACACCATAGCATATTGCTGGTGAATTTGCATTTGATATATTTGTCCCCATGGAAAGGAGAAGAAATACCGTCTGCAGAACCAGGTGGATAAAATGAAAGAGACTGTGCGGACGGTGGAGGAAAAATCCAAGCACTTTGTCAACAAAGTGGAGGAGAAGAGTCATGACCTCATCCTCAAGTGGGAGGAGAAGTCACGAGAATTCATCTGCAACTTCTTGGAGCTCTTTGGTCCAGATGGGGCATGGGTAAGTTGACCTTCTTACTAGTCCGCCCTCTGCTTTTTTGACATTGACGTGTGAAAGTTTAGTTATTTTTATCATATCTAGTTGTATGCCTTATACATTATACTTGAACAAGTATGTTAATATAGGGAATGTATTTGCTACATGGTGTTAAACAACTTGGCTCAAAGGTTGTGAAAGCAACTGTGTATACTGACAGTGTTCCGATCCTCAACACCACGGTTTAGCATGCCATTCAGGAGCGGAGCGGACGTGTGCTGCAGGCGCTGTCACCCTACTCATCGCCCAGAGGCTCACCCAGTAGCAGCCCTACCAGAAGACGCTCGCCATCACCTGACTCCTCCTCCTCCCCCTCCCCCCCCTCACCCGGAAAGGAAATGCCCTCTTGCAAGACATACAGCAGCAGACGCATGCAATGAGCTCCAAAAGGCTGGGAGCTCATCATTATGTATATTATGTCATCACTAACTTATCTTACCTTAGAAACTTCACCGTATCTATGTAGAAAATAGGTTTTCCTGTTTCAGAAATTCATGCCATGATGATTATTCTACATTATACATCTCAATTACAGCTTTATAAATGAAAGGTACAGGCCCTTGATGGGACTTCTAATTATTTACCTATTAAATGGATTTTGATGGTTGACGGGTTTCTCAAAGGCTCCCACAAGCCTAAATAAAAAGTAGTTAAGAGTTGGCTACAACCTTGGCTAAACCATGACGTTCTTACTTCTATCCATTACGTTTCATACTGTGACAAAATAATGTCACTTAACATAAAAAAATAAAACATAGTATGAATTGTCTGTATTGAGTACAGGAGCAGATATTTATGTGAGCTGTCAGCTGACATGAAGGCCTATTTAATAACAATAATAATAATAATAATAATAATAATAATACTACATTATTACATACATATTTAAGGACGCCTTTCAAGACACTCAAGGACATCTTACATTACAAATACAAAGATACAACCTCATATAAAATCATCAACACACCATACATATTAGACATATAAGATAGAAATAAAAAGTGTGAAAAGTAAAGGAGACTGAGCAGAGCATTATGCAATAGCCTTCCCTATAGCCTACTATGTTTATATATGAACATATTTCTGCTGATAAACATAGTAGATTATAGGGAAGGCTACTGGTAGTCAGTATGCTATACAGCATATAGCCTAATTTAGATTCACAAATTAATGTGCGAACATCTACGGTCGTAGCCCCCGATAACATCTGAGAATGCACATGACTAATATTATGTAAGAAAGGCTCCCGTTTAAAACCCAGTATCTGACGTCACTAGTGTTCTACTACACGCGGATTAAAGATGGCTCCGTATGTGCTGAAGTGCTGTCAAAGAGCTTTCAATTGGGTACCTGTACTGTTTATAAACCTTGTTATTGGCTGGTCATATTATGCGTATGTCGTGGAGCTCTGTGTCTGTAAGTAGTCCAAATATATTCGTCTTGTTTTATTTTAGTCAGAGTCACTGTTTGTTTGAAACTACCTTGGCCAACTTTGTAAACTGGCTGAGGGTGTACGAGTGCACACTGTATTGTATTTAAACCACGATAGACGTCTAGGCTATATAGTACTTCAGATGGTAACTGTATCCATTCATGTTTAGACTACTCAGATAAACGCACTTTTATTCTGTAGCTTATATATATTTATATATATTTTCTAGTGTACCGGTAAACGGTGAAGTTTGAGGAAGCTAAATTATTTGCCAGACAATCTGCAGTAATCTGTGTAGAGCGCAGTAAAAACAATATGACATTAATAAAAAGATAAGGGATTTGTAATTGTGTTCAAAAATGTTTGATAATCTATTATGCAGCCAAATTAAACGTGTGAAACAAAATCAATAAAAAGAGTGGACCGCCTCGCTTTACTGTAAAGGCAGGTAGCGCAGAATTGGCCATGTCATAGAAAAACGTGAAGATATGACTAGACTACAACGTTACGCCTAATGATCATTTATATATATTTGAATTGACACTGCACTGTGCAAGTGACCAAATAACAGTCGATAAATTGCTGAACAGTCAAAAGTATAGGCTAGTTATGATTCTGCTGAACAAACTCCAGCATTCCAAACCACTGAAGACATATTGGAAGTGTTTTAAGCGTGCAATTTGTAGTTATACAATGGCACACACGATATACAGTGTAGGTGACCTATACAGTACATCTTTCTGTGCGGCTTGGTCAGCACAGGGACATCCCTGCTGCCTAAACAAAGCTTCTCTTATGAGTGGGCTGGATGTCCGTGCCAGGCTTTTGCTACTGTGGCGCGGTAGGACACTAGGGTGGGGGTCACAGTGAGTGTGGTAGAGAGAGCTAACTGTGTGTGTGCGTGTGTGTGTGTGTGTGTGTGTGTGTGTGTGTGTGCGTGTGTGTGTGTGTGTTTCTGATGTACAGTATTTGTTGTCTCCAACCAATTTTTTTTTCTTTTTTTGAGGCGAATAAAAGAAATGCTGTATTTTCACATTTATATTCTTCCAAACATAGTTGGCTGGAATTATGCAGTTGTGGGGAAAAAAACACCTATTAAAATATCCATTGGTCGTGAGGAACACTTATCACCTGTCGCTGTCTGCTCTCTGTGTGTGCATGTGTGTGGAGCGCTGGCAGACAAGAGCACTGCAGCAGCGCAACATGGCTAACTTACATATGCAACCAATATTTAATTGTGTGTTTGTCTTTGTGTGTCTGAAACAGTTACAATCACAAATGATGCAGAACGAAGTAAGTTAACTATATTAACAATAGTCTGATAATAATGAATATATATAGTGTGTAGTGATATGAGTGTGGCTAAATTACCTAATTGTCATTGTACATTGATATGCTATTTTGGTATTTAAAGGTAAACGTCCTTATGCTTTTGCTTGCTTTTGAAAGCAGTATTAGAAATACATTGTTGAAAGTGTGTAACTCTGAGTTCTGACGGTCTCACACTCCTCTACTCCTCCCCATACAGAGCTCACAGTTTTAAAACATAGCCATGGTCTCAAGTGCACCTGTGATGCTATTGCATTGTTAAAAACTCAGTTTTGTCGATCTCTGCTTTACTCTCAACAGTCAGCTACCTGGTCATCTTCCACGTTTTCTTCTTCGTGTTTGTGTGGTCCTACTGGAAGACAATCTGCACAAGGCCTGCCAGCCCTTCCAAAGCGGTAGGTCTGCTCTATGTGACCTACTGTGGATAATGATGCTGGCGTTATGTCTAACGCCATGGGAAAACCCCAGGTCTTCTAATGCATGTCAGGAAACAACAAGTGTGAGATACTCTTGGAGTCTGAAACCATGGCAATGGTTATGCCTGTCCTGCACCTGAGTGTTGCTGTCATGCACATGCAGTTGTTTTCTGAACCAGCTCAGTCATTGTTATAGGGATTGTGTCTGCTAACTGTACTGCAGTTAGAAGAAAATTAATTGCTGTCCATTTGTTTCGTCAGAAATACAAACACGTCTGTTATAATAAACGGACGATTTACAAATGAAAATGACACCCTGTAATTCCAAAAGCAACGTATACATGACAATATCCATCCTTCTGCCAGTTCTCTCTGCCCAAAGAAGAAAAGGAGTTGTACGAAAAAGAGGAGCGACCGGAAATGCAACTGGAGATTCTGAAGAGGGTGGCCAGGCAGTTACCTGTGTATACACGCACAGCAGGAGGAGGTTAGACCAGCACTGACTAGTAGTTAAGCTTAGGGTTGAACTTACTGACTAGCCAAGATGTAAAGGTGCTCTTGGGAATCCTACAGTTTTGACTGTCTGTGATTTTCTTCTCTACAGCTGTCCGATACTGTGACCACTGCCAGGTGATCAAACCTGACCGCTGTCATCACTGCTCGATGTGTGAGATGTGAGTGGATTCTGTTCAGCTCCACCTCATATGTTTTATTAGGGGTGGGCGATGCATACATAATATCGCCACTATTTATACACGGTAGATGATGTATTGAGTAAACATTTATGATGCATGATATCGAGGAAAAAAAGAAAACGATTGCCACTGGCCTACTAATGGCCTACTAATTTTGGCCGACAACAATTTGATAAGTGATAATTTCAGTTACTGACCTATAATTTTTACACACCTCATGGTAAGAAAGGCTACGTTGTCATGTATAAGACAGATTTACAATGTAATATTCCATATTCCAACAGTTATGGAGTCCATAACTCCAAATATAACTGACATCAATTTTGTTAACACAATAAACAAACAGTTCTGAATTCTTAAGTGCTTTTTAATAAAGCGTAGCTTTCATGGAACATAACGCCTAATGTTGATATGTGATAAACAACATGTTTGGCTTTTGCTGCCTGCACTGAGTCTGACTGTGTTACAGGTCCCAATTTGAAACCCCGTAGACAGATGAGATACCCTGTTTAAACAGGGAAAAGAAAATGAGACAGGCGACAGTGCTTCTTGT